>JAUTXX010550356.1:0-10327 GCA_032273605.1 Panulirus laevicauda
TTTCCGTAATATCTCAGTCTGAAATATTTCATAGGTTATCTCTATGATATTCTTCGGGCTATCTCTGTAATATTTCCCTGAATGCCTCTGTAATATTACCCAGGACTTTTCTTTAATATATCCCAAACTATATATTCCCAAAGATACCTCTACGATATTTCTAAGACAATCTCTGTAATATTCCTCACCTTATGTGTATGATATTTCCCATACCATCTCTCTGATACTTCCCACCCTATCTCTAAGACATTTCCTCTCTCTCTCTCTCTCTCTCTCTCTCTCTCTCTCTCTCTCTCTCTAACATTTTCCCCAGCCTTGTATAGCATTATGATGCCCAGGACGTTTAAAACTTCCTTTGGGGGATCTCGCTCCACTCGTCTTGTTTACTTTAGGCACCGTGTTCGAAGGCCCCTAGATCCGAGTATTCGGATGGATTCATTTATATTTTTTTTCATTTTTTTTCATTCCTGTGAAACTTCTATCAGTAGCGGGTGTTGTATACGTTCATGAGGCCCTCTTGAGCTCATGACCGAAGCGTCAACTCGAACGAAGCAATCCGACCGAAGCGTCAACTCAACCGAAGCGATCCGACCAAAGCTTCAACTCGACCGAAGCTTCAACTCGACCGAAGCGTCAACTCGAAGCTTCGTTATCGCATTTTCGGATACAAGTTCCTGAACTTGAGATCCACTGATGAAAGTTCGCATCTTATTACCCTTGTATCTCTTTTATGACAGTTTTTACGGTTTTTTTTACAATATTAGGCCGAGTTCTGCTAATTTAAGATATTTTATTGTTTTGGGTTCATTGGTGATGTCTTTGTTAAGTTCTTTGTTCATTCTCTGCATAATGTATCCGGAAGTATTTGAATTACATACACAGACCACACAGACCCAAGGTCCGAGTGAAGTGGTTTGAAATACCGAAAAAATATCGTATTAGGAATATCAGTACGAAAAATTACAGTAATGTACTACCCTTTTTTTTGAGTAAGATAAATCTTAATTTCTTCCCATGTCTGTTACAGATTACTGTCACGATTTGATGATATTTTCAAGCTAATATCTTCTCTAGTCACCATTATTAGGTTTCGTAGCTTCGGGAACCGTGACAAAATCCGGCATTATATTTCAACCCGGATGTTCCCGGAGCCAATGGGACCCGGGAACATCCTTCAGGAGATCCGGTTTTGTAACAATTAGAAAAAAAAAAAAAACTTGGGGAAGTTCTATGGAGTTTTTTTTAACTTGAACTTTGACCTCCGTGGTGAAGAGGTTAGCGTTGCTGACCATGACGGGTTCACGGCCAGCCCGGGGTTCAGCCAGCATAGGTAAACATGCGATTGTCTTAGACAATCACATGTTTACCAAATGGCGTCCTAACTACGTCTCTTCGTTGTATATCAACTGACTTATATTTCTCTTTTCTGTCTCCCCTGATGATGTGATTATTACACGAAAGTGCACTTGGGAACTTGTGTTTCATTTTCCCCGTGGACTTACCGGAATATTCACAGAGTTACTGGCGGCTGACCAGGAAATTCGTGGTAGTGATGTGATAGTCTTAATGTTGGGTAAGTAGTAACAGCACGGTGGAACACACACGAACATGACTGCAAGAGGACTGAAGTCGTTCCATACCGAAAACAAAGACATCATAACACGAGAGGAAACGTAAGGTATCTTGGCTTGATGACGATGATAACATGTTGATCACAGAGAAGCTCTAAACCCAGGGAAGCAAGTCCAGTGAGGTCACTTCACAGCATTTTGTTCTCTCTCCTGGCCGCAGTCATGGTGTGTGCTAACATCACCATACAGAGTTGGGGGACACACAAGAAAGGAAACATCTAAAGGTCCTTTACCGTGTCTCTTTTGCTTCACTCAGGCTTTTAACTCAGTGGGACGGGAGGTTTAAAGCTCCTGCATTATACTGATTAGAACGTAAATGCGAGATGCATATATGGAAAATATTGAAGGGTCTCTTCCCCAGCCTGCACTCGAAGATATTCCCTTGACAGATTGAAGAGTTTGCGTAATTTGAATCCCTGTGAGAGAAGAGATGATGTAGGAGGTAGTAGGGTATGGTAATATAGATATCAGCTGGAACCCACGACTCTGTTCGCCTACTACCGAACTTTAGACTCAAGAAGACAAGCACCTGTAAAGTGTTTTAGACCAGTCTGCCTGAGTATGGTAGATTGCAAGAATGAGGGCTGAAGCATCCAACAGCTAAGACGACCTGGTCCTCACCAGGGAAGCTTGGACAGAGTGTGAGCTGCGGGGGGTGTGGATGTAGGATAGCCCCAGAAGTCAGCAAAAGGCAAGGCAAAAGAGCCTCGTGTGCGTGGCGTGGCTGCAATGACCAGGAACGTCCGAGAGATCACAGGTGCGCACAGCATGTTAGTCCATCGCAAGTGTTGTGGCTGACAGGTGTAGATGACGTGTCCGTCTGCAGGCAGAGTGTTGTGGCTGACAGGTGTGCATGACGTGTCCGGACGGCGGGTTAGCGTGTCATGTTCGTCATGGGGCAGCCCGGCAACGCCCCAAAATGTACCCATTATTAACTAGCAGTAAATGTCAGACGACATAAAAATGGTCGTGGACTGATGGATTTGAGGGATGTACACGAGCGGTCGATCCTGGAGCATCTCGGATGCCCCCACCCGGAACAGTGCTGGCAGGGACGTGGGGTGTTCCTGGTTGTTGTGGTGGTTGCTGCTAGTTCACATCATCTCGCGTGGTTGTAAGTGGTAATTGTATTGTCTTTTGGTGATGGTGGTAGCGGTGGGAGTTGTGATCTCCCATGGTTTTGGTAGAGTGATGGTGATGATTATGGTAGCAGTAGCAATGGTTGTTGATGGTAGTAATGGTTAGCAGAGGTGGATGTTTCGCTCGGATGGTGGTATTGGTAATAGATGGTGTGTGTGTGTGTGTGTGTGTGTGTGTGTGTGTGTGTGTGTGTGTGTGTGTGTGTGTGTTGGTCGCTGGTGCTGCCACGCCGGCCTCCCGGCTGGAGCCCACTGTATGGCTGAGACAAAAGCAAGTCACGGTCACGCAGCGGGCAATGTTATTTACCCGTTACAACACATAAATGGTTAGCTGGCAAACCCATGCTTCCGGAGGACCTTCATGCGGCCAGTGCCGGTGTTCCCGAGTGGTCAGGATGCGGCCGTAGGAGACAACCTAGTCACATGTGATCCACCATCTCTCGCCCACTTCAGCGCTTAGTCGCCAGTAGGACGAATGGTAGGTCGAACGGCGATGGTTGGTGGTGGTGAAGAAAGTTGTTATAGGAGGCGCGTTTAGTAGTATCGGTACTGTACCAGTTTTTATTCCTCAGGAAATTTTGGTATTATTGCTGAGGCGGAGGAAAGGGTGGGGATGAGTTGTGTACGGTGTGGGACGTGGGTGATTCTGGAACTGGGGACGTGCGTGTAATGGGGACTGAGTATGTGAGTGTGGTTGGGAGTGGGGACGTGAGCGTTGCTAGGGCTGGGGACGTGGGTGTGGCTGGGACTTGGAACCTGGATGCTTCTGGGACTTGTGACAAGAGTGTATCCAGGACTTGTGGACATGGTTGTTGCTGGGACTGGGGACGTGGGTGTGGCCGGGACTGCATGTGTGGGTGTCGTGCCGTGTGTCTGGTGATGGAGTCGGGATGCGTCGTGTTGGGTTCCTCAGGCGCCCTGCTGGCTGGCGGGCTGGCTGCTAGTCATGGGGAAAGATGTGTTGTGGGGAGATTGACTGATGTTTTTATAATGGAATGCACGCGGACATTTCCGGGCGCTCCCTCAAACATAAACTCACACATGCACGGTGTAGGGCGTTAGCGTCGCTGACCATGATTCACGCCAGGGCGTACCTGGGTTCGAATCACGGGCGCGGCAGTGAGCCCACGGCCGAACCAGCTCTTCCTCCTACCTGTGGGGTCGGTCGTTTAGAGTGGTAGTAATCCACCGGTGCGCCTCTCCCACCGAGCTTCGGTGGTGGTGTTTATACGGATCATTAGTCGAGGTTCTGAAACCGTCACCAGTTAGCCCGGGGTCACTGTGTTCACCCTCCAGCGCACGGGGTTAGGGGCAGTTCCCAGCATCCATGTGGTCAGTGGAGTACGCCCTTCATTACCCTCTTTCAAGAGGACCAATCTGTGTGAACAGATAACGGGGAGTGGAGTGGAGGGGGAGGGAGGGAAAGGTAGTTGGTTGGGTTTAGGGATGGGAGGGATGGAGGTGAGGGTTAATGTGTTCATGGTGGGTGAGGTTAGTGGGAGGGAGGAGAGGGGAGGGATGATGATGTGAAGTAAGGAAGTAGTGAGTGGGAGCAAAGGGGCTGAGGCGGCGCCATCCTATTGTCCTTTTCCGCCACTTAAACTCCTAATTCTGTCTATAGGGTTGAAGAGGCAGGTAGGCACCAGCGGGGTGCAGGGCGCACTTGTACCGAAGCGGGAGGGGGTGTAGAAACAGCTGGCGGAGGGACTCATCTGCTGGGGGTGGGTGATGAGAGAGAGGGTAGGGAGGATAGCCGCTTGTTATCAAGTCTCTGTCCTTATACGGTGCGAGAGATGGGTCTCTGGACTGTCCATAGTAGAAAGATTGTTTACGTATCCCCTGTAATACCCTCTGTTGTGGCGCCCATACCCTTACAATAGAGGATCCGAGTCTTTATGTGAGGACTGACAGGCTTGAGGGGGTAGACTGTAAACAGGGGAGTGGATCCTGGCGTCTATAGGATCGTAATGTCACCTACGGGATCCTGTGTCCCTTTTAATCCTGGAGGTGTGGAACCACCAGTCTCTCATTGTATAATACAAAGGGTTCGTGGTAGGGTAATTCTGCTTTTGATACTCAGTATTTTGAAAAAAAAAGATAAAAAAGACACTAATCACCTTCATAAAAAGAGGATCAGTGTTCGTTCTTAATCGGATTTGTGGACACTCAGTGAATGGGAGGAACCCGGCGTGTGTGTGTGTGTGTGTGTGTGTGTGTGTGTGTGTGTGTGTGTGTGTTTGTGTGGTGTGTGGTAGCAGGATAGAGGTGATGGTGAAGATATCGTAAGGAGTCTCACAGAGGGAGATAGAGAGAAACATCATAATCGCCTTAACAATCGGTCTGTCTCGTGTATTGTTTCCTGTGAGATGTTTATTTCGGTAGTGGAAAAGACGCATTGAAGTTTACAGCCCAGATGTGTCTAACGCAGACGCACGTAAAGATTGACTCGAGGATTAAGATACTGTTTTACAGATAGACAGACGAGTTGCTTATAGACGACTTTGAGGCGGCAGGAGAACTGTCAGACGTGAAGGGAGGAGACATATGGAGAGTTGAAAAAGGCCAGACACAAAAAGGGTCTGGTATCGTACGTGCTGAAGAGACACAGAACACACACACTGTTATTCAAAAGTACTCGCAGAAGAAACAGTTAAATGCTCGGGTTATAAGAAGCATCTGTTCACGAACACAGCTGAGTAAAACAGATGATGGAGGAGGGAACATTTACGTTCCTGAGATGGAGACGGATGGTGGTGGTAGTGGTGGTGGAGTAGGGTGGTAGATGACCCGGGGGTTAGTGAGACAAACGCCCCTCGTCACCACTATAGGAGAGCCCAGAGCAACGTGTCAGTGTACCAATAGTTGTGTGGACCACAAAGCAGTGAGCTGTAGATGTAGAGAAGATATTACTGAATTCTGTTATGTACAAGTGTATGTGTTTCTGATTTAGTCTATATATTTCTTGTCACATCTATCGTTAGGCATCTTCTTTGTTGTTTATATATATATATATATATGGCTGTGTTAGTATTGCTGTATGCATTCACTGATGTATAAACAGGTAATAGGAAACGAGTGATAAATGGAATTAATCGTAAAGCTGTGAACCAGTGTTGGCGACACTGGAATAAACAGGTTCTCCATAAATCATCAGCCGGAGTGGCCCGAGGAGGACCTGTCTGACTCACTCACCACACGAGTGGCAGCCTACAAGGTCACGGCAACTTTGAGTAAGGTCCTCTTGTCTGCTGTTAGAGGAAGGTCCTGCCGCTTACCGTGGAGTAAGGTCGCACCTGCCCCCGTGGCGTAAGTACTTGCCCTTCACCTGGGAGTAAAGTCGTGCTGGGCGCTTGAGTAAGGTACGCGTCGGGGACAAGACTCTCTCTTGGGCCCCCGTTACTCACGCTCTCTTACAAGGATGTAGTTGAAGAGAGAAACTCGGGTGTTTACATTGTACCAGGAAGTTATTAATAGATGGGCACCTGCGGGTCAGGCAGAGGTCTCCCTCCACCCACACCCACGGCTTACGGAACCTCCATCCCTACCTCTCACCCCCTACGGCTCACCTCCCTTCCCCTAACCCACCTCCACCCCAAGCCTTGCCGCATGACGCGTGCTGGCAGGCTGCTTTTAGCCTTCCGCTGGCACCCAGGTCGGGGAAGGAAGGGTTTGGTATTGTCTTGTCGTGGGTCCTTTGACCTTCGTTGCAGCGTGGGGACCGCACGGTCATGACCCGAGACTTGAGGAGTCGTTCACATGATCAGTAAGTGCGGGTTGGGATGGAGAGGGTCAGAGGTCATGGGGTTTGGTGGAGGGTGGGACTGGAAGCCGTGGGGCCAGGCATACGAGGTTATCGGGTCACCTGGGACATGGAGGGTCTGGGTCACTGAGGCTGTCCTGTAGGGGGAGGAAAGAAGCGGGATTTGTTCTTTCTTTCTTTTTTCTTTTAAGTGAGGGCATGAAGGGGTCGGAGGCTTACGGGGATGTAGATAGAGGACAGAAGCCGTGCTGCTTGTAGGGTTTTCCTGGGTGTACGTGAGCGTTGGTTGGCGAGGGGATGTTGTTTGTCCAGGAGAGAGACCGGTGGAGGTAATGGTTCCGTGAGGGTGGAGTGCATCACCCCTGTTGCGGGGATCAGTTAGAATAAACTACGTTCGGGATCAATAACGACTAATGATACTGCAGCCGAACACAAGAGCCCTGATTCCACAGAACAATAGCCAGCAGATTTGTTCATTCAGCTGACCCCCAGCCGTCTAAATCCACAGATAGGTTTATGTGGAGCGTTCTATAGTGTATGGTTAGTGTGTATAGCGTCTATTGTAACGCTGCGAGCAGCTGGTGCCGTAACGTAAGGCCAACAAAGAACCTTAAATAAAACTCTCTCGAGGTTGTCAGGCCAGCTGGCTACACGCAGGCAGCACTTGCAAAATGCATCGATCTTGGTGAGACGTGGTAGTGGCACGGACGGTGAAACGTGGTAGTGGCACGGACGGTGAGACGTTGTAGTGGCACGGACGATGAGACGTGGTAGTAGCACGGACGGTGAGACGTGGTAGTGGTACGGACGGTGAGACGTGGTAGTGGCACGAACGGGGGATGTGGTGTTGTTCACGGACGTTGGGACGTGGTAGTGGTCACGGGCAGTGAGACGTGGTAGTGGCACGGACGGTGAGAGGTGGTAATGTTCACGGACGGTGGGACGTGGAAGTGGCAAGGGAAGATAGTTGAGGTGCAGCGGACGGTGGTAGGAAATGACAGTGATGAAGAGGCTGGCACGGACAGTGGTGAGGTTGGTGGCACATGCTGGGGTACAAGCAGTGGTGGAGGTAGAGCGATTTACTCTCTGTGTTTACCAGGCCATTCCTATGGCGTGGGCAAGACGCCGCAGACACTCGACGGAGCGTATAGAGTTATGCAAATATAGTTAAGTATGAGGCAGTTGTCTTGTATTATTCAAAGGTATCTTCATTCCAAATGAAGAGAAGGCAAAGTTTTATGGGCATGATTTGTGACGGAAGATTGATGTGGGGCCCCTCGCATTAGAAGCCTTAAAAGTCATATTAGAGTCACTAAACATTTTGAAGGGAGTGTTTCAGTACTCTTTGCTGACTGTGATTGCCAAATATATATTCGTCGGCCATTGATTACGTACTGAAAATTGAAAGTCTCATGCAGATTCGAGCGAGCTCCCCGTGAATTTAATGGACGCGAGGAACTTGGCATAAAGTTCCTCTGTAGACTTAAACGCACGCCAGCTAACCCAGCTGTAGCTGCAAAGGTGACTGAGATGTTTGATCAACATCCAAAGTTCTCCAAACGGGATTGTCCGCCATACTCATCCCTCCTTGAGCCTGCAGAAACCACCGCCAAAGTCACTTTAGATATATATCCGATTCTTTATTCTCACTACAGGACTTTGTCCTAAAATACCCACAGGTCAGAGTGTAGCGTGCTAGTCTCTGCATCCAGATGCGAACATGCGAGCAATATTGGTAAAGGATTCCCAGTAGAATTGCTCAGCATTCCTTCTTACATATAGGTCTCTGGGATCAGAACATGAGCAGGCTATAAAGGTGGGTTAAGGTCCTTATGTATTCGATGCGTAGACAACACCTTGTAGGTAGGACCAGCGCACGTAAGACAAATCACTGAGGTTGTGTTGACATACTTGTATATGAACAGTGGAGGAGCGCTTGAGGCTAGGTGGTGAGGTGGGCTGACGGCACACTACGTATTCCATGCAGATACACAGACATTTAGTTTGGTTGCTACACACATGCAAGTACATGTACATATGCATGTAGGCTCGTATACTGTACATTGAATAGGAAAATAACAAACTGGCATGGGGGAACGGATTGAGAAGGAGTTTTCCCTCACGAGAGTGGAGGTGGCGTAGATGTTGGGGAAGGTGGCGCCGATGATGTTAGAGGTGGCATGAATGTTGGTAAAGGTGTTGGAGATGGTTGGGATGATGAAGGTGCTGGAGTCGGTTGAGATGGGGAGGCGGTGTTGGTGCTGGAATAGCTGTAGACTCATGCTGACTGAGGATGCCCGGACTTGGCTCGTCGAATTTCATTTAGAATGCGATATTGAGTAAGGTAAGACGCTGTTTCAGGCTGGTATTGTGGTCCGAGCGGCGGAGGAAGATATTACCAGTGATATTAGGTGTTACCTGATATTGCCTTTGATGCGCAGTCTCTGCAGGTTCCATTGATATTTGCCGGTGAGGCGGAGGTGTCAGAGATAGTGGCTGTAATGAAGGATGGCAGAGATATTGCCATTGAGGAAGTGTGTCAGAAATACTGCCGTTGACTGTGTCACTGACGTTACGACCAGTGATGAAAGGTGTCAGATATGCGACCACTGATGGTGTCATAAAGTTAGCTGTTTCGTCTCAGACTGAGGGTGCCAGAGACGGCTGCTGACGAAGTGTGTCATGGATGTAGCCGGTGATGAAGGGTGTCAGACATATCCCTGTTGATGAAGGGTGTCGTAGATATGGTTTATTCATGAAGGGTGTCGAAGATGTCGCTTTTCTTGAAATGTCAGAAGTTACTGCCATTGGTGTTGGGTGTTGAGGATTTGGCCATGGACGAATGGTTTCGTGTAGATATCGTAGGTTGAGGTGAATGTAGTAGAGACGCCACCTTTGTTGCTGAGTGTCGGAGGTGCTGCCACTGATTTAGGAAGACGTTGCCATACTTTTGATTTATCAGACGCTGTCCTGGATGTAAGGGATCAGTCATCTCTGATGGAGGTCATCACCTTTAATTCTGTTGATTGATAACCGGTGTGTGTGTGTGTGTGTGTGTGTGTGTGTGTGGTAGCAACACACACACACGCACACTTTCCGGAGCTGTATATTCTCTGGATTGATGGAATAAACGTTTCGTTTTGCTGCGTTGTGGTGTTCAGTATATTCTTCCCCAAGTTGGTCAAAATCAGACAAGTACACCGTATTACTGGTACTGGCAGTGTCGGGTTATGGTGGGCACTTGTTATGAGAGGCTGTGATCCCTGGCTTGTGGTCGCCATTATGCGATTAGATCCTCTTGAGCTTGTCTCATATAGCGTCATTTGGGCCCGGCCAGCACACACCACACCAGGCATCTTTCCCGTGGGTTAGTTTAATCACTTTATTTCCCGCCCCACAAGCTGTGGCATGGACAAGACGTTAAAGGCACTCGACCAGTGTGAGCGACCAGAGTTATACAAACATTGTCCTGGGGAATTACCTTGAGTTTACCCGAAGTAAATGTGAGGCTGATTACACTGTTGGGCTGAGGGCTTCGTGTATTAGAAACATAGACACACACAAATTACTGGTTAGGTCGCTACCCATGTATTTGGACGGTGAAGTGATTCTGGGCCGAGGGGGGCCTAAGTATTCCTTTCTCTATGAGACGGAAGGGCAGAGGGAGTGACTGTAGGGAGCTGCTGGTGTTGTACAGGAAATCGAGGCAGACAGGTAGAGCTGCTGGAGTGACTGTAGGTAGATTGGGTAGATTGAGGGGGATAGAACTGTTGAGGTGGCAAGAGAGAGAGAGAGGT
>JAUTXX010550367.1:0-10327 GCA_032273605.1 Panulirus laevicauda
TTTTTTTTTTTTTTTTTTTTTTTTTTTTTTTTTTTAAGTTAGTGGTTGGTTATGTTAGTAGTTTAGGTGAGAGGGATCGTGCTGTTGCTTTTTGCTTTGAAGTTAGTGTTTGGTTATGTAGTACTTTAGGTGGGAGGAAATGTGCTGTTGCAAAGCATTGTTTACTGAAGATGCTGAAGTAGTATTGTATGGGAAGTAGTTTTTTTTCCAGATGTATATTTATGGTTGCTAGCCAGCCAGTGATTATTCTCTGGGCTTGGCTTTTATCATATTTGTGGAGAATATGAATCAAGTATGTATTGTATTGTATTGTCAGGACACAGTGTCAAATGTGTTGATGTGTGTGCTGTGTGTACTGTTTGTTTCAAGGATTTCATGTACCCTTCAGCTTTGATTTTACACATGAGAAGTCATAATGGAGAAAAGCCTTTCACTATGTCATCCTCATTTCTGTTTGGGCTCCACCACTCAATGCACCTTTCACTCCTTCCTTCCATCTCATCTTCAGTATCCTCCATCTTGTTACCTCCACCTATGACATGTATACCTTCTTAGTTATCCTTTCTTATACCACACCTTTCTCTTGCCCAATCATTTTTTGTGATCATTTCTCCTTATACATACTGTCTCCATACATTTCATTGGAAACACATCCTTGCTCTTCTGTACTTCATCTAGAGCCCACACATTTCCTTTTTTGAGACATTGTTGGCTCAACTAAACCACCAGATATACCCATTTTTGCTCCCACAGAGGATTACCTCTCTTCCCACACACTTAATGTACCTGGGTCTTTATCCACTTCACCCACCTTGTAGCCCACTTCATATCCCATGATTCTTGATTTTAAAAGCTTTCATTGCCCAGCATGTTCTCTCCTTTGCAGATTCAGCAATTTGATATTTGTGTATTTTTAAAGTAATTTTAACTGACTTCATCTCTTTGGATTTTTTATGCATCTCGTTTTGTTATTCAGACTGAATAGCATTTTCCAGATTTTTTTCTTTTGAATAGCTTTATTAATTTGATTTAAGGTGTTGTAGAAACAAATTAGTTGCTGTTTTTTGTATTGTTACATAAGCCTGCATGGAGAGTGAAAGTTGCTTCATCAAAGCAGGAATGGAGAAGAATGATGGAAATATCATAGAAGAGATAAAAGGGAAATAGCAAAATGATCTAGTTAATCTCTAAATAAAATGTGGTGAAAAAAAATGGGAAACTTCTAGATTACTCACACAGACTTGAGTCCAAATATGTTGGCTTAACAAGTTGTACTATTATTAATATTTGCTGTGGTGTATTTGGCTGTTAAAGATGAAATCAATGATAGTTATACAATATTGTATTGCCATACAAGTTAGCCACAGTCTTTATATATTTATTTTCCTTTTCAGTGACTGAAGATGGCCAGCTTGACACGTGTTGCAATGATAAGCAGGCGCTGTCTCTGTCACGATCTCTGGACTTGATGAAGATGTTTCTCGTGCGATGTCCAGCCTGCATGAGAAATCTGCGAATACCCTTTTGCTATATGACATGTTCTCCACAACAGGCAGACTTCATTGAGCCTGTTAAATATGATCATGCTACACATGCACATAAACATGGTATTGATTTTGATTCTAGTACAAATGACAGTTTGATTATATCATCTTTTTCTAAAGCTTCATTTTTTTCTTTTGTCTTTGGCCACTGTGTTAGAGTAGAATGATGTGTGGAAAAGATGGGAAAAATTAAAGACTCCAGTTAACAATACAACATATGGAAATTAGTAAGGAGTTGACAGTACAGGAGAAAAAAAATAAAAACTTTAAGGCAAAGTGGAATACTTCATTAACTAGCTAAAGAGCTTGTCTTAAGAGTTTGTTTGAGTGCACGTTTCACAAAAAATGAGGGGTATTTCATGGGTGCAAAAGGCTGTGTTGGGAATGGAAGTGATGAGAGATAAAGCAGTTATTTGAGTGCTGTACAAAGGTGTTTTCCAAATGGGTAATATTGATTAATGTTTTAAAAAATTAAGGAGGTAAATGAATGACTGAAAATGGATAACTTTTGGTACAGCAGTTGTATGATTTAGACAAATTTTTAAGGATCCCTCTGAACCCACACTCTAGTGTCTGTGTTTTGTTACAAGTTGAAATGGAGATAAGCCTGATGATAATTTATTGGTAAACTGTGCTCTTTTATCTTATGGTTATATCTGTGATTTTCCATTGTATTATGTTATGAAATTTGAAGAGTATTTTGATTTTCTTTTAGGAGAAAAGATGGTAACAGATATGAAGTTCTACCTCTCAAAAGACTTTGTGGATAAGGTTTATGCTTCCTGCCGTGATGTTGTGTCACCATCAACCAATGACAGGGTTATGGGTGAGTATTTGCATTGTTAGATGAAGTAGCAGATACAGGTCCATCATTCCTTTATTTGTTCGGTTAGATATGTATATAGCATTTATTTACCATCTAATTAAAGTTGTTATTTGTTACTCATCTTTAAGGCTGAGAAGAATGCTTCTGGTATTGGAAACTGTTCTATGGCCTTAGAGAGGTTGTTTTGCTTCAGTTTTGGTGATTTCTGGGCAAGAAATTAACTGATATTGCATATTTTGCCAAAGGCTGTGGTATTGTATGACGTATGTTGGGTGGATGAGGTGATGGGTACAGCATGCTGTCTTACTCAGATTGGCTTCCATATATGCAGATAGTTCTAGATTTTTATCTTATTTTATGTGCCTTTTCTCCAGGGCTTCTTGCACCTTCAAGGCTGCATTACATTCTGTAGCAGGGAGGATGAAGTTTTTGGCGAGATTGTGCTCTGATGATACCTTCTCACTGAACATGACTTTTCACTCAGTGTCACCACAAGCTGACAGAGTCCAAAAATGCCACTTGATTTATTTATGTAGTTAGGCAGATCTAGGACCCAATTATTGGGTTCCATCTGTTTTGAGCTTGTACTGTATGTGGGAGCAGGATCAGATTGGCTTTTTAAGGAATGGGAACGTCCTAAAAAAGGCTTTAATCTCTTTTGTTCTCTGACTTGGATGATGGTACAGCTCCATCTAAGGTGACTTACCACTCACAGTAATGCCATTGAGCACTTGAGAATAAATTTGTAGTGTAGCCTCCAAGACAGTCTTAGCCAGAGGCAGTAATGTATTAACTCAAATCTTGTCTTAGAAGAAGTACAGCTCTAGCTTTTTTCGTATCAGGGCTGTTTTCTGGACATTGTATTTAAACCAAATGTGATAGATATGAATTTGGCATTTGATATTAAAGTTGTACATGTGTATGTGTGATTAGTCATTTTGTAATACTGTTAAGGGTGAGGCACTAAAAGGCTAAGAAGCAAAACTAAAGTTTACCAGTTAAGGAGACTTTTGCTGTGGCTACCCCCTTGAGGGAATTCCCAAAGGGAATGGGTGTCAGTGATATAGATAGACAGATGGTAATATTTGCGGGAGAGGTTTTTTCCACTTGTGATTCCTTATTTCATAAACCTGTGTGTTCTATATTTCACCTTTATGTATACACCAAAGGGGAAGGATGAACAGCTTAATTAGCTGTTAGGTAGTTGCCTTTCCTAGGACTTGAACCCAGGCCCATTAAAGTGATAGGTCACAGTGCTAACCACTGAACTCTGGAAGCTGTTTTTATTTGTGTGTTTGTGTATGCATTACTGTGTGTGTATGTGCATTAGTTTGGATATTTCTGCTCAAAAAAATTTTTCTGACATAACGTCATAATACACTTAGTGATTTTAATCATGAACTACTTGCAAAAACTAATGTGCATAATCTTTGTCATTTTCCTGCAGGCCTGTTTTGTGGGGACTGGGGTGCAGCACGCTGCACTGGAGAACGGCTATTTGATTACCTGGGTGATTACAAGTTTAATGTTCACACCCCGATTAATATTCAGTACCAATACCTGAAAGATTTAGAGGAAAGCCCTGAAGGTATCTTACCTTTAAATCAGACTGCACAGCCTTGCAGTGTGGAGATGGAGGTGAGTTGGTGTTCTTGTAAAGTTGCATCCCACCTCGAGAAAGATTACTTTTCATTCCTTCTTTCATATCTGATATTGTATTGTATTACATTAATCTTTATACTCCAAGATACAGCATGATACATTTATGTTATTGATGCTATGACTAGCTTAAGGTTCTTAATTTTGTGCATATGATGAATTTCAAATGAAAAATAATGGTTGATAGAGTAACGAGAATTTATATGCTTACATTTTTGCTTCTAGGGTAGTATAGCTTGTTCCTGTGCTGACTGCCAGAGTTCATGTCCTATCATACCTGACACATGGGATGCTCCAGGTGAACCGTGGATCATGTTTGGCTATGATGGCCTGGCTGTGGCAATGGCTCTGACTGCAGTGCTGTTTTCTGTTTCTTTCCTTGTGATATTTGCTTACTGTCACAAGCGAAATAAAAGATACACAGGTTAGTGGAGTAGGACACTTGCAGGTATTGCTCACCCATCATTAGTTCATACTTACACATATTTAGATGTTTGCTTACTGTTGTTATTGGTACTGAGTAGTTAAGTATTAGATTGTAGTTTCTCTGTAGAGCAGTATTTAATAGAATTTTATAATTTGCATAGTTATTGACATGAAAAGGATATTTACCAGTGATGATGTGCATACAACTATGGATTGCTTTCATATAATGGCTTTTCAGAATTCCTGTCTTAGTTTTCTTAACTGCATCACTGTTTTGAAGAAAGAGAAATCCTTTTTAGTTGCATTGTTATTGTTGATTTATTTTGGTCATAGCATGGTTACCATGTAGATGAAATTACATGTTACTTATCACAATGTAGACACATCTTTATATTTTATTGTGCTGCCATATGAGAATTAAGCTCTGCCAGGATGGCACATACTCAGAACCTGCACACACAAGTATATGTTTGCAGATTATACAGGCATACATGTTTACCTACACATGAGTCTCACCATTACTCACCTGTCAGTAGTCAAAAACGTTTTACTAAAGCCCACATGCACATACATGCATTTTTCACCTTGTTTGTATGTCTGTTTTTCTGGCTAAAATCATTGGCTATATCCTTCATGGACATATATATATATGTGTGTATCTCTTCTTGGTAATGGTAAAAATTAATCAGACCCCAAGTTTTCATGCATGCCAATCAAATATTTATTAGGTCTAGAATATATAATTTGTTTTTAGGAACAAAAATTGTGTGAAGAAATGGTATTAAATGTTAAGAGATTTTAATGAAGGAAATAAGAAATGTAATACTTCCATCATTAGAAAAAAGTGAAGTGAATTTTGTTAGACAGTGTCTGAAGGCAAACATTAGATATCCTAGATTGAATTATGTAACAGGGAAGAAGCTGAAGGAAAGTGTTAAGGTGGTACATACATGCCTCCAAGCAGTCATAGTGAGTAGAAAGGGGTAATGCAATGATGTCAGAAAACTGGAGTGATGCTATGATTGTTCTGTTGTATAAGGAAAAGATTTTGAAATTGATTAGAATGCCAGAGGGACTGCTTGGAAAGTGTAGGAGGTACAGTGTTTGGTTGACTGGGGAGAGAAAAGAAAAATTACAGTATGATAATGTGAATGAGAAAGATAAAGAATACATAGATGGCATAATTTTCTTTTTATATCTCAAGAGTTTCCCCTTTTAGAAAGTCAAAATACAAGGAGGGGAGGGTTTCTAGCCCCCCCGCTCCCGTCCCCTTTAGTCGCCTTCTACGACACGTGAGGAATGCGTGGGAAGTATTCTTTTTCCCATATCCCCAGGGAAAATGATTTAGTTGATAATCTATTTTCTATAAACACATTGAATTAAGTAAGTAACATAAGAAAATTAGAGACTCTTCACATTACACAGGAATGTATTATTTTTTTTCGACAAGTTTTCTATGATTGGTTTGTGTTTATGATGTCAGTGATCGGGTTAGGAACTGATAGATACTTAATATTACCACCAGTGTTTAGCTCGTCTCTATGGGAATAGGTTGGTTGAAGTTCTCATGATACGAACAGTTCGTACATGGGAAGACTATGAGGGGGAAGACATGCAACTGTAAGCCGTCGTGTTGTAGAGAGCTAGTCACTGGCTACACTGCCTAGTAATGGTTTGGCTCATATAAGCCTTCTCCCTATTATGCTAATTCTTGTGTATCTGGAAACTCAGAATACGTTCTAGGTGAAAAATATGCTCAGCGCCCTAGATAAATATGCTTAGAGCGTACTGTAGTGACAGTTACCTTGAAGCCGTACGTGGGATGTATGGAGATAGACTGTGCAAGCATCTCCACCGCCACTGAAGAAAAAACACTGAAATTCTTTCTTTGTTCCCTTGTATTGAGTATTATTCATAGTCAATGTAAAAATGGGACACACTGAGTCTCTGCACATGCTGGTATGTTTTTCAGTGGGCGGGATGCAAACATTTGCGTAACATCAACATTCCCCCACCGTCATCCTGGCTGAGCTTGAATTTCCACAGCAAGTGGTGTTGTATATTATTTTTATGATTTTTTTTTTGTTTTTCAGTTTGTGAGGCTTGCCTTATAATTTCCAAATGAGATTTTGCAAAAAATTCGAGCACTCTTTTTTATATTTAACTTCTCCAACCGCACATGGGAAGGGAATGGAAGAACCTGCAAACTTTTAATGACTTAAGATCGGCCTGCTGATGTAAGGAGCAGCAGAATCGCATTTGGCCAATTCATAAGGATTGATTAGTTGGACAGATCATGAGGGTTGGCATCAGTGGGTGGACATCTCAGAGGGGTAAGCAGCAGTGGGTTGACATCACAGAAGGGTAAGCACCATTAGGTGGACATCACAGAGGAGCAGGTAGCAGTGGCTGGACATCACAGAAGGGTAAGCAACAGTGGGTTGACATCACAGAGGGGTAAGCAGCAGTGGGTGGACATTACAGAGGGGTAAGCAGTAGTGTCGATGGTTCGCAAGGGTTGGTTTCTGTGTGATATACAATCTAGATGCGTTGTCAACAGTAAGTGGAGAACACAGACGGGTTGGAAAAAGTAAGTTTGGAGGGATGGATGGACAACTTGAAAATCTTAGCTGTGGATCGACTGTTGAAAATGGTAAATAACTGCGTATGGACCCCTCGGAGGGGTTTACAAGTGTGGATGGGCATTTCACAAAGGTTGGCATCGTTGGAAGGACGATTATGAATGGGAAGAAGTAAGTAGACGACGAAGTGTTGGCTGCGGCGGTTGGACAATTCAGAGGGCTCGTCAGCAGTGGTTAGACAGTTCTGAATGGATGACAGCAGTATGTGGACACTTCGAAGGGTTAGCAGCACTGGATTGAAAGCTCAGAGGACTTGGTGACGGTGGTGGACAACTGGAAGGGTTGGTAGCAGTGGTGGACACCTCAGCAGGGTTGCAATCGGCTGGCGAACAATTCAGAATGGTTTGCAATAGTGGCTGGACAACTCAAAACGATTGGCAGTAGTTGATGGACAACTCAGAAGGGTTGGCAGTAGTATCTTAACAACTGGAAATGGTTGGCAGCAATGGGTGAACAACTAAGCCAGATTGCCAGCAGTGGATGCACAACTGAAAAGGATTGGCAGTGGTTAATATACAACTCAGAAAGGCTGACATCAGTGGGTGGTTTACTCAGATGGCTTGACAGAAGTGGATGAACAACTCAGAATGGTAAACAGCAAGTGGTTGGACAACTACGGGGGTTTGCAGGAGTGAGTGGACAACTTAACAACTCAAAAGCCTTAACAGTAATGAGTGGACAACTCAGAGAGGTTGATGGCAGTGGTGGACAAGTCTAAAGACTTGTCAGCAGTTAATGGACTACTCAGAGGGCCTGACGGGAGTGGGTAGACAACTCAAATGGCCTGGAAGCAGTGGGTGGCCAACTCGGCTTGGAAGAAGTGGATGGGCAACTCAAAAGGATTGGCAGCAGTGGTTTGACTGCTCAGAAGGCTTGGCAGCAGTGAATGGACAACTCAAAAAGTTTGGCAGCAGTGGATGGACAACTCAGAAAGCTTGGCAGCAGTGGGTGAACAACTCAGAAGGCTTGAAAGCAGTGGTTGAACTATCTAAAAGGCTTAAATCATTGTGTGGATAACGCAGAATGCTTTCCAGCAGTGGATGGACAGTTGAGAAGGCTTTGCAGCAGTAGGTGGACACTGAAACGTTTGTCAGTGGGGTAAGTGTTTTTAGCAAACCAATAGGATTTGTAATGTTATGTTTAGTATACGAAAATATACATGCCTTTTAATGAAGAGGAAAAATGGAAGATTATGTAATATGTAACAGGATCATTCACCAAAGACTAATTCATGACTCCAGTCCACAATTTGAATTAAACGCTGGTAGAAAATTGTCTTGGCGGTTAGGATTATCTAACTCTGCGGATGAGGAATTCGAATATATTGACATCCGGTTCCAGTACTCCAAGCTTTTCTGTGGCTTTTGTCGTTGAAGAGAGTGATGTACATGACTGAAATATACGATGCTAAAAGAATAGGAAAGCATCTATAGACAAAGTGCATGGTGTATGAAGATATTGGAGTGTTATTGTAATGAGTGCTTATGTTTGTATGTATGCAGACACAGATATCTTTAGTGATCGTCTGTATTTGTTTCATATGAACATATTCGTGCATGGTTGACTACATCCATATGTCTATGTTTAAGTACATAACTATTTATCAAGTGAGACAAGTCATCTGATAGATAGTATAATTAATTTGCCTTTAGGTCTATCGACTGCCAAGGTCATTAAGGCCGTCAGTGTCTACATATCACCATCAGCCTTAATATTTTGATACTTTTAAGACTAAACACACTTACTGTTTATTAAACATGTCAACGATCGCTGTACCACCTACTCATTCGCTTTTGTTTATGTGTTCAGAGGCTCCGCACTCTGGTATATGTAGATGGAAACTATGAAACAGGTGTTGCTATCATGGGAAAACTGGTTTCAGCCTAACCAAGCAGTGGTAATTAAGTGAAAGTACTGTAGACCCTTTATGAGCTTATTACAATAAATTTAACCTTTTAATCATAAACATTAACTAGATACTTGGTGTCGTTTGTGTATTTGTCAACAGTCATCCAAAAGAACTAACGATTCTACGGTCAAACTGCTGGTTATGACCTTTAATGGTCAACCGAGAACTAGTACTGCAGCATCACGTAGAACGGCATGAAAATAATGAAGAAAATGAGGATGAATAAGGAGTCAGTCCCCGGTGGGTTACGTCCAGTGATCTTATTAATCCCTGCTGACATACTGAGACACCATCCATCGACTGAAATCTTGATATCGTTACCACATACAGGGTTGGACTCTCGCGGCTGGAAATTGCCAAATACATCACCAACCTGCAAGAAAGGCAACAGAAGTGACCTGTTAAACTATCGCCCGTTGGTCTTGACCAGTGTGGCGTCTAAAATTTTAGTGAATATAATCAAAGAACAGAAAGCTGAACACTTTGAGTCTTATGATATAATTCATTCTGCCCTGCACGGTTTTAAGAACAAAAAATGTGTATCTAATCTCCTTATTTAGATAACCGCATATATGCTGTGGACGATATGCATAATGCTTGCATTGATTGTCTGGAATGTGCCAAGGCCTTCGTTAAGATACATCATAAAAGACGAATAACCAGACTGGAAACCGTGCACACAAGGGACTGGATCACAGCATAGTTATATGAGTTTACATGAGTTTCGTTGTAAGGAGCTTATTGGTGTTCCACACATCAGTACCTTAGAGCATGTACATTTCTTGACAAAAATCCATGACGTAGTAACCAAGGATGAATCTCAAGCTGGTCGTCTTGCTGGTGATGAGAAAGTTTACCTAGTCATAAACAGAGAAGGGGAGAGACATGAAACGGATGGAAAAATAGCATGATCATTGGCTTCTGACTTTCAATGCTTTACAGTGTAAAAGGATGTATGTTAGCTGTAGCAATACAGGAGGAGATTACGAAATTCGAGGCAAAGTTTGGAATAAACAATGTTGAAGAAAAATGCTGGAGTGTATGTTTCCTCAAGTTTGAAAGCAGCAGTACATACAGCTAAAGTTTTTGCACAAACTGATATTTGATTTGGAATAACAAAAAGGAATTCTAAGTTTATCAACAAAGATATATTTCATTCTTTTCTTTCATACTTGATGGCCGTTTCCTGCGGTAGCGAGGGTGCGCCACGAAGCAGACGAAGAAAGACATAAACTCACATACACATACTATTACTTATACACATACGCACAAACACGTACATATTCATATACATACATACGTGCATACATATATGCATACA
>JAUTXX010550378.1:0-10327 GCA_032273605.1 Panulirus laevicauda
ATATACTCTTTCGACGGCAGTTGTATACAGGTTGGACTGTACTTATATAGTTTTGATGGTAGTTATATACAGCTTGGGTGGTACTTATATACACTTAAGATACTATTTTTCTACTCTTTGGATGGTAGTTATATACAGTATGGATGGTAGTAATATATAGTTTGGATGGTAGTTATATACAATTAGGAAGGTAGTTATATGCAGATTGATTGGTTATTATATACTGTTTGGACGGTAGTTATATACAGTTAGGATGGGAGTTATGTACAGTTCGGACGGTAGTTATATACAGTTTGGATGCTAGCTATATACAGTTTGGACGGTAGTTAGATAGTTATATACAGTTATATACAGTTTGGGTAGTAAAAATGCCGTTTGCATGGTAGTTATATGCAGTTAGCACGGTAGTTATATACAGTTCAGATGATAGTAATATACAGTTTGGATGGTAGTTATATGCAGTTTGGATGGTAGTTATTCAGATTGGATGGTAGTTATACATAGTTTGGATGGTAGTTATACAGTTTGGACGGTATTTCTATATAGTTTGGAGAGTAGTTATATAGAGTTTGGACGGTAGATATATGCAATTTGGTTGGTAAAAATCCAGTTTGGAGGGCAGTTATACATGGTTCGGATATTTCTTATATATAGTTTGGATTGTGTTTACATACAGTATGCACGGTAGGTATATACTGTTAGGATGGTAGCTATATACAGTTTTCAAGTTAGTTATATACAGTTTGGATGGTTGTTCTAAACAGTTTGGACGGTAGTTATATACACTAATAATGGTAATTATATGTAGTTTGGATGATACTTATATACAGTTTGGATGGTACACTTAGTAATGTACTTATAGTTTGGACGGACGTTTTATACAGTTTGGACGGTAGTTCTATACAGTTTGTTTGGTAGTTATATACAGTTTGGATGGTAGTTATACAGTTTGGATGATATCTGTATTCAGTTTGGATGGTATTTATATACACTTAGGATTGTAGTTATTTACAGTTTGGATGGTAGTTATATTCAGTATGGATGGTTCTTATATACACTTAGGATGGTAGTTATACAGTTTGGATGGTTGTTATATACTGTTTGGATGTTACTTATAAACACTTAGGAAAGTATTTATTTACTCTTTTGATGGTACTTATATACGCTTAGGATGGTAGAAATATACAGTTTGGAAGAAAGTTATATACAGTTTTGATAGTAGTTATATACAGTTTCTACGGAAGTTATATACAGTTTGGGTGGTAGAAATACAGTTTGCATGGTATTTGTACACAGTTTGGATGGTAGTTATGTACAGTTTGGACCTTAGTTATATGCAGCTTGGACGGTGGTTATATAGAGTTTGGGTGGTAAAAATACAGTTTCGATATTAGTAATATACAGTTTAGGAGGTGTTTATGTACATTTTGGACGGTAGTTTTATACACTTAGGATGGTATTCATATACTGTTTGGACGGTAGTTATATACTTTTTGGACTGAAGTTATACATTTGGATGGTAGATATATACAGATTGGTAATTACATTCACT
The DNA here is from genome assembly GCA_032273605.1 of Panulirus laevicauda. Taxonomy (NCBI): domain Eukaryota; kingdom Metazoa; phylum Arthropoda; class Malacostraca; order Decapoda; family Palinuridae; genus Panulirus; species Panulirus laevicauda. The sequence continues at coordinate 1,553 of JAUTXX010550378.1, forward strand.
AAGGATAATATTTATCCACTCTTTTGATGGTACTTATATACGCTTATAATTGTAGTTCTATACAGATTATTTGGAAGTTATATATAGTTTGGATGGTATTTATGTACAGTTTCCATGATGTTTATATACAGTTTGGACAGCAGTTATGTACAGTTAGGATGGTAGTTATATACCGCTTGGAAGGTAGTTATATACAGTTCGGATGGTATTTGTATATTTTATATACAGTTTGTTTGGTAGTTATATACAGTTTGGATGGTAGTTATGAAATTTGGATGGTAATCATATACAGTTTAGGTGGTAAAAATATAGTTTGGGTCGTAGTTTTATACAGTTAGGATAGTGGTTATATACAGTTTGGACGGTAGTTATATAAAGATAGCATGGTAGCTATATACAGTTTGCATGGTAGTTGTATATAGTTTAGGTGGTAAAAACACAGGTTCGAACGGTAGTTATATACAGTATGGATGGTAGTTATACAGTTTGGATGGTAGTTGTATGTACTTGGATGGTAGTAATACATTTTGGATGGAAGTTATATATAGTTTCGACAGTAATTTTATACAGTTTCGACGGTGAATATATACAGATTCAGTGTTAAAAATTCAGTTTTGATGGTAGTTATATACGGTTTGGACCGTAGTTATATACAGCTTGTGACGGTAGTTATATACAATTTCGGTGGTAAAAATACAGTTTGGATATTAGTTGTATATACTTTGGATGGTAGTTATTGGATATTAGTTGTATATTCTTTGGATGGTAGTTATTGGATATTAGTTATATATACTTTGGATGGTAGTTGTATACAGTTTGGATAGTAGTTATATGCAGTTAGGATGATAGTTATATACAGTTTGGATGGTGGTCATGTACTTTTTGGACGGTAGTTTTATACAGTTACGATGGTAGTCGTATACTGTGTCGACGGTAGTTGTATACAGTTTGGACGGTAGTTATATAGTCTGAATGGTAGTTGTATACAGCTTGGATGGTACTATTATACACTTTAGGATAGTATTTCTCTACTCTTTGGATAGTAGTTATATACATATGGATGATAGTTACATATAGTTTGGTGCGTAATTATGTACAGTTAGGAAGGTAATTATATACAGTTTGATTGGTGGTTATATACTGTTTGGTCGGTAGTTATATACAGTTAGGGTTGTAGTTATATACAGTTTGGACGGTAGTTTTTATTCAGTTTGGATACTAGCTATATACAGTTTGGACGGTAGTTATATACAGTTTGGACGGTAGTTATATACGGTTTCGGTGGTAAAAACGTAGTTTGCATGGTAGTTATATACAGTAAGCCAGGCAGTTATATACAGTTAGGATGACAGTTATATACATTTTGGATGGTAGTTATATGCAGCTTGGATGGTAGTTATTCAGATTGGATGGTAGTTATATATAGTGTGGATGGTAGTTATATATAGTTTGGATGGTAGTTATACAGTTTGGATGGTATTTATATATAGTTTGGAGGATAGTTATATACAGCTTGGACGGTAGATATATGGAGTTTGGTTGGTAAAAATACACTTTGGAAGGTAGTTATACACAGGATATTTCTTCTAGTTTGGATGGTGGTTATATACAGTTTTCACGGTAGTTATATACTGTTAAGATGGTAGTTGTATACAGCTTGGATGGTTGCTCTAAACTTGTGATGGTGTCATATATAGTTTGGATGGTAGTTATATACAGTTTGGATGGTAGTTATATATAGTTTGGATGGTAGATATATACAGTTTGGATGGTAGTTATATACAGTTTTGGTGGTAAAATTACTGTTTAGATGGTAGTTGTATGCAGTTAGGATAGTGGTTGTATAAAGTTGGCTGGTAGATATGTATAGATAGCATAGCAGTAATATACAGTGTGGATTGTAGTTATATATAGTGTGGGTGTAAAAATATATTTTAGACAGTATGTATATACTGTATGGATAGTAGTTATACAGTTTGGATGGTAGTTGTATATAGTTGGATGGTAGTTATACAGTTTCGAATGAAGTAATGTACAGTTTGGATGGTAGTTTTATACATTTTCAACGGAAGTTATATAAATTTTGGGTTGTAAAATTCAGTTTGGATGGCAGTTATATACGGTTTGGATGGCATTTACATACAGTTTGGATATTAGGAATATGTATATGTTTGGATGGTAGTTGTATATAGTTTGGATAGTAGTTATATGCAGTTAGGATGGTAGTTCTATACATTTTGGATGGTGGTCATGTACATTTTGGACGGTAGTTTTATAGTTATATTGGTAGTCATATACTCATTTAACGGTAGTTATTTACAGTTTGGACGGTAGTTTTATAGTTTGGATGGTATTTTTATATACTTAGGACAGTATCTATCTACTCTTTGGATGGTAGTTATACGCAGTATGGATGGTACGTATATAGAGTTTGGATTGTAGTTATATACAGTTAGGAAGGTGGTTATATGCAGTTTGATTGGTGGTTATATACTGTTTGAACGGTAGTTTTATACAGTTAGGATGCTAGTTATATACAGTTTGGACGGTAGTTATATACAGTTTGGATGGTAGTTATATACAGTTAGGATGCTAGTTATATACAGTTTGGACGGTAGTTATATACAGTTTGGATGGTAGTTATATACAGTTTGGATGGTAGTTATATACAGTTTGAACGGTAGTTATATACAGTTTGGATAGTATTTATCTAGTCTTTTGATACTTATATACGCTTAGGATGGTAGTTATATACAGTTTTTTTGACGGTAGTCATGTACTGATTGGGTGGTAAAAATTCAGTTTGGATGGTAATTATATACAGTTTAGATGGTATTTATATACAGTTTGGACCGTAGTTATATACAGCTTGGACGGTAATTATATATAGTTTGTTTGGTAAAAATACTGTTTAGATATTAATTATTTATAGTTTGGATGGTAGTTATATACAGTTTGGGTAGTGGTCATGTATATTTTGGACGGTAGTTTTATAAGGTTAGTATGGTAGTCATATACTCTTTCGACGGCAGTTGTATACAGGTTGGACTGTACTTATATAGTTTTGATGGTAGTTATATACAGCTTGGATGGTACTTATATACACTTAGGATAATACTTTTCTACTCTTTGGATGGCACTGATATACCGTATGGATGGTAGATATATATAGTTTGGATTAGAGTTATATATAGTTAGGAAGGTAGTTATATGCAGTTTGATTGGTGGTTATATACTGTTTGAACGATAGTTATATACAGTTAGGATGCTAGTTATATACAGTTTGGACGGTAGTTATATACAGTTTGGATTGTAGTTATACATAGTTGGGACGGTATTTATATACAGTTTGGGTTGGCAAAAATACAATTTGGATGGTAGTTATATATTGTTTGAACGGTCGTTATATACATTTAGAATGATAGCTATATACAGTTTGGATAGTAGTTATATGCAGCTTGGATGGTAGTTATACGGATTGGATGGCAGTAATATACAGTTTGGAGGGTATTTATATATAGTTTGGAGGGTAGTTGTATACAGTTTGGACGGTAGATATATACAGTTTTGGTGGTAAAAATAGTTTGGAAGTCACTTATATACAGTTAGGATGTAAATTATATATAGTTTGGATGGTGGTTATATACAGTTTGCACGGTATTTATATACTGTTAGGATGGTAGTTATATATAGTTTTCACTGTAGTTATATTCAGTTTGGATGGTTGTTACATACAGTTTCGACGGTAGTTATATACATATATGATGGTAGATATATACAATTTGGATGGTTGTTATATAGAGTTTGGATGGTACTTATATACACTTAGTATAGTAGTTATAAATAGTTTGGACAGAAGTTACATACAGTTTGGACGGTAATTCTATACAGTTTCTTCGGTAGTTATATACAGTTTGGATGGTAGCTTTACAGTTTGGATGGTATTTATATGCAGTTTAGATGGCACTTACATGCGCTTAGGATGGTAGGAATATACAGTTTGGGATGGTAGCTATATACAGTTGGATGGTAGTTATATACAGTTTGGATGATTCATATATGCACTTATGTTGGTAGTTATATACAGTTTGGATGGTAGTTATATACAGTTTGGATTGTAGATATATACAGTTTTTATGGCAGTTATATTAAGTTAGGATGGTAGTTATATACAGTTTGGATGATGGTTATATAAAGTTTAGACTGTAGTTATACACAGTTAGTATGGAAATTATATACTGCTAGGATATTTGTTATATACAGTTTGGATGGTAGTTATAAGTTTGGATGGTATTTGTAAACAGTTTGGATGGTAGTTATATTCAGGTTGGACGGTAGTTATATACTGTTTGGATGGTAGTTATATACAGCTTGGGTGATAAAAATACGGTTTGGATGGTAGTTATATACACTTAGGATGGTAGTTATATACAGTTTGATCGCTAGTTATATACATTTTGGACGGTAGTTATATACAGTTTGAACGATAGTTATATACAGTTTGGGTGGTAAAAATGCAATTTGGATGGTAGTTATATACAATTTGGATGGTAGTTATATACAGTTTGGATGATGGTTATATACAGTTTGGACAATAGCTAAATACAGTTAGTTTGGCATTTATATACAGTTTGGATGTTAGTTATACAGTTTGGATGGTAGTAATACAGTTTGGATTTGTAGTTATACAGTTTGGATGGTAGTAATACAGTTTGGATTTATAGTTATACAGTTTGAATTGGAAGTTGTAAAAGTTTGGAACGTAGTTATACTGTTTGAATGGTAGTTGTATACAGGTTGGACGGTAGTTATATACAGTTTCTACGGTAGATGTATACAGTTTGGGCGGTAAAAATACAATTTGAATGGTTTTTGTATACAGTTTGGAAGATGTTTATGTTCAGCTTGGACGGTAGTTATATGCTGTTTAGCCGGCAATTATATCCAGTTTGGATGGTAGTTATATACAGTTTGGATAGTAATCATATACATTTTGGACGGTAGTTACATACAGTTTGGGTGGTAAAGATACAGTTAGGATGGTAGTTATATACAGATTGAATTGTGGTTATATAGAGTTTGGACGTAGTTATATACAGTTAGGATGTTAGTTATATACAGTTAGGATGCTAATTTTATACAAAATGGATGGTAGCTATACAGTTATACAATTTGAATGACTTATTTCTGAGGGGTGGGATCAATTTTGTCGCGCGTCTGTGTACTTGTTCTTATTTTTCTCCTCTTTTTTTTTTATAATCTAGGGACCAAAACTGGACTGCATGTTCATCGTGTGGTCTTACTAGAGAATGTTACTGGCTATGAAACCTAACATTTGGTTGTCTTTTTTGCTTGTTGCTTCACACTGTTTAGTGTATTTCAAATTGTTACTAATGACAACTCCAAGGTCCTTTTCTTCATTTACTTTAGAGAGTTTCTGAATATTAAGTCGCACCGTATACTCTTGGCTCCAAGGTGGATAGTTTTACACTTGTCTGTATAACAATTTCTTTGCATCTGTCTGACCACTCTGGTAGTAAGTTAAGATATTTTTTAATCATTTTGCATTCCCGCCTGTTTACAGCTCTACCTCCTAGTTTAGTATCGTCAACAAATTTGGAGATCTTAGATATGAGACCGAGTTCTAGGTCATTAATGTATATTATGAAAAGAACTGGGCCTAGGAGCGACCCCTGTGGCACACCACTCGTTACGTCTAGCCAATCTGAGGCTTCGCCGTTTAATACTACACACTGCTTTCTCCCGGTAAGCCAGTCTCTGATCCATGTACAGAGTTCTTCACCGATTCCGTGTGCTCTGAGTTTTGTAAAAGTCTCTTTACTCCTATGATACACACCATCTAAAATCATATTAATGAGATGTAGGGATGCTTAAAACGAAAATTACAAATGAGAGCGTCTGGCCGCTGCTTCCCACAGTTTGTGTGTGGAGTCTGGTCACTCGAGGATTGGCCGTTATGATGCCTCCTTCCTCCCTGGAGCAGCTGAGCTGTGGAATTCTCTTCTTTCTTTTGTCTTTCCTTCACGTAACCTTCCTTCCTTGAAGAGCCAGGTCTGCAGACACCAGCGGGACTCTAATTGGTATATTTCTTTAACCTTCTTTCTCCCGAGATGGCTGTGAGTGAGGCATGTTATGCTCGGGTCACGTCTGTCACTAATTTAAAAAGAGAGAGAGAGAATTGCGGTACAATTCTTTCTCATTTTTTTTGCGACCTGACAGTTTTCTTTCAATACTTCAGCAATGGTCGACATCTTACAAGATTCGTGTGTGAACAGCGTCAGGTCCTGTAATACAGGAGGCAAATAGACGTAGCGATCAATGATTAATCAGAAATAAGAAATATAAATAGATTAACTATTATGAGGAGATTAAAAAATCTGCGTGACTAAAAATCCTTCATGTAAATAAACACGATAGTGAACAATTCGTAAATACAGCGAGTACTATCACTGCTACACCTGCTGTAGTATACAGTACTTTAGCAATTCACTGTCATACACTGCCGCCATAGTGAAAAGGTCACTGTTAATAATAGAAATTTCGAAAAGTTTCGGGAATAGATTACATCTTGTGTTTAAATAGTAAGTATAAAGGTTTATCTAAGTCTTGACACCTTAGAAATTCTATTTCTAATCGTGTCCACAGAGGTTCCCTCTTCTCTCACTCGATCTGCATCTCGTCTTGACACAACTTCCTCAATAAACTTAGACTCGGACAGGATATCTCAGTAGGGTACACAAAATCTTCTTAAGTTTAATGCCTCCAAGACCCAGTTTAAGCCCATCTCTGTATCGAAAATGCCTCAACTCTCGTCTCTTCTTTGACTGATCTGTAATTCCACCTCTTGACTCACTGAACATACTTGGTATTACTGTAATATCTACACACCTCATATTATAGGAATAGCTAAGTCTGCCTCTAAGAAACTGGGTGTTTTGTTTAAATGTGGAAACTTCTCTTCTGAACAGTTGCTCCGTTTATACAAGAGACTGATTCGTCCATGTATGGAGTACTGCTCTCACATCTGGGGTGGTTCTAGCTCTGTGTCCTTACTTGACAGAGTTGAGTCGAAAGCGGTCTGACCTATAAACTGTCCCAGGCTAACGTCTAAACTTGACCCCCTTGCCCTACACCGCATGTTGGTTCACCTTCCCTCCCTATTGTATAGGTATTACTTTGGTTTTGGCTCCCGAGAACTGGCTGCTTGTGTGCCCCCCACCACTAGTTAGACCACGCAATACTCGGCAAGCTGTTGGGTCCCATTATTACTGTATGGCCATCGGCAACTCAAGGGTGGGCCGTTTTGATAACTCTACCGTCTCATGTCTTCAAAAGTAACTAAGACCTGGCACCCTTTGAAAAAATAAAAGTTTTTCACTTCCTCCAAAAGTCGTAAATTTTTTTCCTCGTCTCTTCTTCTTCTGTTTCATTAACCTCTTTATATTTCATGACGTGGACTTTTGTCCGTGACTGGAGCCTGGGACGTAAAACGAATATTTTTTTTTTCCTTTTTTTGCATCAACAATTTTTCGTCCAATTCCTTAACCCAGGACGAAAAACTTGCTCTGGGATTTGGATTCGTCTTTCTTTTTTTTTCCAAATCGACTGATACTTTTAGTGTGAAAACATCTTGGATCTATCGTTTAAACCCACTAAAAACGCCAAGAACTTGATTTCGTATCTGGTTCAATTTCTAAGTCCCCCCAGACCAGTGAAAGTATTTCCAAGTGTAGTGACATGCCTCGCAGATTCCAGATAACCAATGAAAATCTCAAGAAAAATGAATGACAGTCACATCACCAAAATCAGATAAGACGATCCACAGTTCGTGATTTGGAATACGGTGGACCATAGATGCAAAACTCCAGGATCTTTGGAAATGGTACTGATAACATATGAAAGATTAACATCCAATCCCCTTTCGTAATAAGGAACCTCTAACCAATCCCCTTTGAAAGACCTTCAACTCTACTGGACTGAACCAATTGTTCAATAAACACCAGGACATTCTGAAGTCATTGAAGAGGGTCAGTTCCCGCCCCCACCTCCCCTTCTTTTCCTATCTATCATCTATATATATATCCATCTATCTATCTATCTATCTATCTCCTCTCTTTCTTTCTCTGTTCATCCCTCCTTTTCTCTCCTTTTTTTTATTATATATCTTTAAACACATTTGCTGCTGCTGAAACTATTATGGTAGAAGAGGAGAACCGAGGGATATTCCTGTCATTGCATGTGCGTTTGAGCACAGAGCTCTTATCCTTTGCTTGTTCACTTCGAAAGCCTGAACCTATATACTGTATGACGTACGTGCGTGTATGTCCATACTATTCATAAATGAAAAAATTGTGATCAGATGGACAGATTATAGTTAGCGCACGTATTTGCCTATTCATAATGTTGGGGTTCGACAGAGGATATACTCAGAGGTCCAGGTTTCACAAACTTCCAGCTTTAACCTTCAGCTTTAAAGGAATACCGAACTCATAGTCTCGGGTTGGAGAAGTCGGAGCAGAGAGCTGCCAGTATGTGCTACAAGCTCCCCTTCCCTCCTGTACATCAGGTAGGGAGGGCTTTCGAGCATGGTGTATGTGCGTGAAAATGTGTGTGTGTGTGTGTGTGTGTGTGTGTGTGTGTGTGTGTGTGTGTGTGTGTGTGTGCACGCGCATGAGTTCTGTGCATACCATTCAGGGCAAACCACCGTATCTGTTCCTTTTCAACAGACTTTTTCGACGTGGGAAAGATCGACCA
>JAUTXX010550388.1:0-10326 GCA_032273605.1 Panulirus laevicauda
CGTTCACACTCAGTCTCTAGCTGTCATGTATAATGCACCGAAACCACAGCTCTCTATCCACATCCAGGCCCCACAGAGCTGGATGTTTAACAGCTATTGCGCCAGGCATCACTTCTTTCTGTTTCCCAACAGACCCGGTTTCCTTTCTTAATAAACCTTATTTCTGTGAAAGAAACCCTTCATTCTTCTGTCTTGAATTTGTCTTTAAACTTTTTCCTTCTGTTTCTCCTCATACCTTCCTCCCTCTGCCCATCCAGCTCAGTCCTTGTCTGATACTCTGAATGAACACTCATGGTCGCTCTCATTAACTCCTTCAAAGGAAGTTTTTCCCTGACTTCTGTAATTCTGAGAATTTCAGTCTCTTTTGTATACCTTGGGCCATTTGGGACAGTGTATTGCTCATGGCAGATTTATCCGTTGTCGGTATAAGTATTGTCTACAGACAACACCTATATGGAGGAAGCAGTGCTGCCACCAGGATATTTCCTTAAGTCAAATATATCATGAGACCACATGTCACAAATTACAGACTTGCCTCCGACCAGTGACGCACACGCTGGTTCGAGTATAACATTGACGTCATCCAATCCGTTACTGTGACAACCCCCCAGAATGTGGGTTGGACCGGAGCCCTGGTGTATATTTCACATCTGACAAGCTGAAATTGTTTTTCCTCCTTGGAGTAAGACATCCCTTGTCTCCTAGAGAAAGTCATTTCAGCGGATGTTATGCTAAAATATGAACACAAACTCTTCATCCAAAGTGTAGCGTTTTTCGCTTTTTATTTCTTCTTCATCTCGTCCGTGCTTCATCTAGTGCTATCACGCAGCTGGTTATTCCTTGACACATCCTCAACAGCTAACTCTACCCATGTCTTTGCTCGTCATTATGATTTCCGAAAATTCTCAGGAACAAAGATTCTAAGAAATCATACATTCCTTCTTGATCTGTACATTTAATGTTTTACACCTTAACATGATCTGGAAATCTCCTTAGAATTTGTGTTGATGATCCAGGGAATAAGGCGAAGCTACCTGCGTACTTCAAGAGCTACAGCGTATTTTGTATACAAAACTTTTTTGACACACACACACACACACACACACACACACACACACACACACACAAAAGAAATTTTCTTTTTAAGCTTTGACCTACCATTTTCTTTGTTCTATAACCACCCAACCCATGATTCGGCTATCATCTAGCAAACACCTGCGTCTTGCTGAAACATCTGGATTCCAATCTCATATCAGAACTATAGGTTCTTGCAACCTTGGTTACGTCTTGGAGGAACCTTTAATAAGCTGAGGGATATCTGCCGCTACTTACTAATGCCAGCAAATCCCAGATAAGTGGGTTCACAGTCCTTTTGAAATAACTGGATCTCTTGAAAGAAATCGGACCTCCTTACAAGTAATCTTGTTTATACTGGAGCCTCATGAAGCATCGCCCTCCCGAACCTCTATCGTAAAATCGGAAACTTTCTTCCTCCGAGCATTTCGAGAGAACCAAACAAAATAAAATCTACGTCACACATTCCTACGAGTTCCGACACCAAGCGCCAAGGGTACCACTCTTTTGATTTGTGCTTGTATGGTATCATGACGCTGTGGAGGAAACTACGTCGTCAGATGATAAATCGTCATTAATTTCCTCCGTTAATGCACATCTAAGCCCACCAGTACGAAGGTAAGGTATCATCTTCACCGTCATTTTCTCTGGAGCAGAAGACATAAACATAACCCAAACAATGTTTACGTCGTCATCAGAAAACACAAAACTGCAGTTGGGTGAAGCTGTTTTCGCTCTCCCAGGCCGTCCGAGCTGAAGTGATGCAATCAGAGAATACTTATGTCGTGTGTATGAACCGTGATATGAGCGTATTTATGTATGCATCGATATCTGTCAGACTTGAGATGAGTATCAAAGAAGTCACCTATATGTAGGTGATTCACTGCCTAAAGTCCAAACCAGTCGTGTCACACAACTCTTGTATACATGAAACATTGCCGAGTTTTAGTCTTGCTGTGTCGCTGTTGACTTATCACCAGGCGTCAGCTACCACTGAAATTTGGGCTCATTTTTTAGGCGCTGCTTTAAAATCAAAAGCAAATTGGATTTGCAAATCATTTTCATCATCCGTCTTTGTACTGGTGACCAATGTTACTTCTTAGCTGCGCGGCGGAGCAACAGACCATCACCTGCCGCGCACTCAACCATCCTAGCCTCGCACATCTCAAGCGACGGTGACATGTTTCCATCTTGGCAGATTCAGTCAAAGTAAACTTCGTTGTGTTAGAGCAAAAAATATATATTTCATTCCGCATTGGCTGAACTGGTGATGACATCTCTCATGAGGGTGGGAGACCAGGACACAAAAGGACAATTCGTCACACACATGTGCAATGTAGTTGCCACTCGCCTGATTATTCACTTGGTTATCGTTTAGCATATACATGTAATAAATGTGTGTTTTACTGGTAGAACTTATTAGGGATATCATTATGTACTACAGGCCTTTTCTTAAAGTATAAAGTGGTGTGCCAATTATCCCACTATTGGTATTCCGTTGGGCCACTAGACGCTAACAACACGGGTATGTTTAGCAGTTCATGATGAGAACTGAAAAGAAAATCTTTATTCAATCTCTTATAAAGTTTTTAAACCACTCTAAGTATACTATGAAATATCATGCTCTTGAATGGAACACTTTCAATAAAGGTATTTTCACCTTTTAAAGACATTATTGTAATTTTCGTATTTTTGTCGTAAATGAGCCAAAATATCGTAGATATACATGCCTTTTGCATTTTTTTCAATATGGCTCACTACTAGAATAGAGTCAATTGGAACGATGTGGTATACCGGGGTCGACGTGCCTTCAATGGACTGAACCAGGGCATGTGAAACTTTTGGGACAAACCATGGAGAGGTCAGTCAATCAATTGACAGCACGCCCACCCCGGTATACCACATCGTTCCAATTCACTATATTCCTCGCACGCCTTTCACCCTCCTGTATGTTCAGGCCCCGATCGCTTAAAATCTTTTTCATTCCATCCTTTCACCTCCAGATTGTCTCCCGCTTCTCCTTGTTCCCTCCAACTCTGACACATTCACTCATTCTCTCCGTGTATCCAAAACAGTTCAACACACCCTCTTCTGCTCTCTCAACCACACTCTTTCTATTACCACACATCTCTCTTACTCTTTCATTATTTACTCGATCAAACCACCTCACACCACATATTGTCCTCAAACATTTCATTTCCAACACATCCACCCTCCTCCGCACAACCCTATCTATAACCCAAGCCTCGCAACTGTATAACATTGTTGGAACCACTATTTCTTCAAATATGCCCATTTTTGCTCTCCGAGGTAACGTTCTCGCCTTCCACACATTCTTCAACGCTCCCAGAACCTTCGCCCCCTCACCACCCTGTGACTCACTTCCGTTTCTATGGTTCCATTCGCTGCTAAATCCACTCCCAGATATCTAAAACACTTCAATTCCTCCAGGTTTTCTCCATTCAAATCTACCTCCCAATCAACTTGTCCCACAACCCTACTGAAGCTAATAACCTTGCTCTTATTCACATTTACTCTCAGCTTTCTTCTTTCACATACTTTACCATATGAACGCCCACTTCCATATAACATACAAACCTCCAACAGTCAGGATCGAACCCGGGACCCCTGCGGAGCAGGCAGGGGCACTACAGCTAGGCTATAATCGCCCCTAGGTGGAAAATGACTTCGAATACTATGTTATCGAATACCCTTCGTCTCGAGTTGGTGAGCAACGGGGTCTCCACTGATCATTTCCCATAGGCTCACACAACCAACAGATAGCATTTTATAGAACCTAACTGTACAGCATGGAGGTATATTATACATACGAATATGAACGCGCACTTCCATATAATAAACAAACCTCCAACAGCCAGGACCTCTGCGCAGCGATCATAGCCTAGCTGTACTGCTCCCGCCTGCTACGCTCTCGTACTACGTCTGGCTAAATTAGTCCGCCGGCTCCATCCCTCATCTTTCTGGTTAACAATTCACGTACTACAATATGACCAGAAATATCTGCCTAACTGACGAAGCCTAGAATCATGCACGCGTATGTGCGCTGCTTCTAGGGCATTCCTCATGCTCCTCTCTCGATCTACATAATGGTATACCTAGGTTTCGTCCCATCCGGGTAGGTGCCCCCTCCCCCGTCTCAATTCACGCGTATTACGAGAGCATTCGATAATCTATGGTTCCGTAAGTCATCTCTGTGTCCGTCACTCTTTCTCTAATCGACGTAGTTTTACTAAAATAGGCGTTCGTGTGTCCATTGCATGAGATCCTTATTAACGGTGCTTGTTCTGTTACTGGTGTCGTCTTGCATACTCCATTTGAGTCTTGCAAGATCCTCAGTTTTCCCTCCAAGTGATGAAGCAACGTGTGTACTGTCCACTATCATGATGAAGCAACGTGTGTACTGTCCACTATCATGATGAAGCAACGTGTGTACGGTCCACTATCATCAAGAAAACGTCTAAGACTTGCCCGCGATTTACGTACAACCAGGAACTTTATTTTTCTTTGCTAAGTCATTCACTTCGTTATTATGTTCCCCTTCGCTACCTTGTCTTTTCTCTCCCATATCCCCAAAGCTTTATTCTGGGGTAAGCTCGCTTCAGGAACCTTCAGTCATATAATTCATTTCTTCCAAAGTGTTCTTCACGATAACTCCTTTAAAGGCCGTGGAAAAAAAAAAAAAATCTGAAGATATTGGCTGCTTTTATTCTACCACAGTGGGATGACAGAATGTAGACGAAGCTCTCTTTCAATAAGCTTCCTCTTCACGGAGAATCTTGGATCCAAATCAATCCTCCATGTTACGGTGTCGAGGAACGGAAGCTCCCTCTTTGCCTCTTTCTCGATGGCAAACGATATTCTCTCACTAACCTCCTTCACGAGTGTTATCTTATGCAGGTTAGGTCTGCTCGGTGTGATCACTAACTCATCCTCCACGTCCCGGAAGCAATAGGTGCCCTTCCCCTGCCCGTGGTTCTGTAAAAGACGTCTTTTTTCTAGCGTCTCCACGTCCAGACACGCCATGACCGCGCTGACGAAGACAATACTCATCATCAAACGCGAACGATCCATATTTCCCACATAACGAAACAAACTCGCTCTGGATAATGACAAGTGTTCACCTTCAACGTTGTTAAATTGCCTTCATAATTCTTCAACGCGAATGAAGTTCCCTTCGGCGAGCTGGTGTGATCATCATGATGGAGATAAAAGGTGTACAGACTCATCGACGAACTTCTCACTCCAAGGAAGTCCATGGTGTACATTCTAGCACTAGCGCGTATTACTACGTATTACTATTACTACTGCTTATTCGATAAAATTGGCATCTAAAAAGATTTCCACGTAAAACGAACGACCTCTCTCAAATTAATTCATTCTTATATTGTTATAAAAAGCAAGCCACAGGCATTATTCAGGTTAATAGTCGTTCAAACTTGCAAGATAAATGTATTTATAGCCTGCAAAAGTGTTACTGGATAAGCAATAACCGAGTGTGCCTTTTAGATGTATGATGAAAGCTGTTAAGTGAAAATGAAGGCAAATACTTCCCCCCTTACCCAAATGAATATGATTTACGTCAACCTAATATCCCATGAAACGCATCAATATTCATGAATCTTTCCTCTATAATACTTATATATCATTTTGCGTCTCAATAAATTAGCTACTTACATACCTCCAAATCGGCTACGCAGCGATTTCGAAGAAGCGCTGAAGAGTTTCACGGCGAAATTGTGATCATTGTTTTTTTTCTCGAATTAAACCGGCTTGGAATAAGCATACAGTGAAGTCGCTAAACTTTTTTTTTTTTAATTGATTTCAACTATTCTTGCTAGCACTGCATGCTTGTAGGACCTGGTCTAGAACGCCATCAAATTTTATGCTAAAAATTTCCAAGCCTAAGAACACCACTTCGTTTTGTGGAATTTGCACAGCGCTAGACGATAGCTTAGTCCTAATCTCAACTGATAAACAAATATAATTAAATACTCAAAGTAAACATTATTATACCAAATGAACTGTATATTTCGTTGTACAGCCAAGATGATTCCCAGTAAAGTACTTTTGAAATTAAGTGAAATATCACTTACTTCTTTTCTAAAATGAATCTGTAAAAAAGTGTACTTATCTATCGTATTTACTTTCCAGCTTTAGTTGGGCAACTTTTAAGATAGCTTAATCGTACTGAATCTTATTACCCAAACAACATACTAGATTTTGAATGAAACGTTCTTCTGTAATCTGCTGCTGTTGCTTAGGAACATCTTTATCCTCGGCTCCTGGTCTGTGTCTTTTTGCGGATACTGCTATGCTTCGAGCTCCAACTGGTAAGGGCGAGGCGCTCATCCCGGACACGTAAATGCTCGTACTGTCTCTTTTAACTCGTTTTCGCTCTCTATATCGCAAGAACTTTCCCGTTAACTACTACCTTAACACGAACAACGGTCGCCATGTTGATTATAGCGAATGAACCAAAGGCCTGACGTAACACATTACGCAACGCTTCGGCTTCTGGGCCAGTAGAATAAAAACTTGTCATACTTCACCAAATACGGCTTCATGAATACGTGCCACATGGAAGATGGGGGGAAAAATATATGATAATAAAGAAGATAATGTTACCTTGCTTTTTCTTACTGAGGGTTGTTGGGTTCTTGCTGGAATGTCTTTGGAACGTCGATATTCAGTCGTGCACACCAGGCTAAAAGCAACTACGAGCTTTATTACAAGACGTTCAAGAGGGATATCACTCAAGGGCAATTCCTAGCATGATTGCCTTGAGGTGAAATGTATACGCCATCGCTGAGTCAACGATAATGTACCTAGGTCACTTCAAAGGGCAGACCACTGTCTGTATAAGTGATTAAGGCTAATGCTGCTCTGTCACACTCATTCTGGTACTGGCTTCGCTACACGACTAATCGACTCTCTGCAAAAAAAGCCTAGCCAGAATATTGAGAAGACATTATGAAAATATTGCCTTCTTAACTGCCTTGCAACAATTGAGAAATATGCCTTGATATCAGTACATTATTGCTTGCATGTCTCGTGGGCGGGTGTTACAACCAAAACTACAATAACAATAAACATTGTATTGTATTGTATTGTATTGTATGATCTGGTTTTTCTCATAAACCAGATCATAGACCATAGTATATATCATACTCTGAGGTATATGATTTAGTTAATTTCATTACTGAAGTATCACATTACCTGAAGTAACGAGGCAGTTTGTCCCTGTTAAATAAATCAACAATGAAAGCAACAACTCAAGTGTGTGTACTTTACATTTAGCTTCGACTGTTGCCATAAATACCGAATTCTCATAACTTGACTTTAAATTTAGTGACGCCCAGTGTCTGGTGGGATGGCTGAACGCCCCGTCATAATTTATGGTTTCAAAAGTTGCTCGTTGAAAACTAGGCACGGATTATATTAAAGGAAGATGGGATTATAGCGATTGCTCACCTACCATCGCTCCAAATACCTTCTCGCTCTCAACTAAAGTCCATTTGGAACTCTCGTTACCATATAAACTTTACGTATAGACTCTAGATTTTCGATCGGTGCAGTTTTTAATCTTTATTTCCATAACTAGGATCATGTAACGCAGCGTTCTGCATGTGGCTGCAGTAAAATAGCTGTGTGGGAATAAGCAAACATGGATCGTTCATAGATCGTCAGTTGCCGAAGTGGAAACCAACCCATAAGCAATGCAGCTAAGAGAGGCGAAGTGATCCATTTTCCCTCCCTCAACATTTGTAATGATAAGGTATTGTCTACGCGCGATGTACTTTGATATATTTAGTTCTCAAGTCCTTAAATAAGTTCAAAAGAACAATTATTCACGATATATCATCTTCAGTCTAACGAACGGAGGTAATAAATCATTAAAAAGAACAACTGCCATAGAAACATACCCATAAAGTGGCGTCTTTTCCAGTTATATCTTTTTATTGACGGAGTCAACAATTTCTTAAGCCTCGCCTTTGTAAAGACGGGAAAACCGAATATCAATCTCACCTTCCACATAAGCCATGTTAATGTTAACCTAATTTGTGATACTTGTAAAACAATGTTAATCTCAGTACTTTTGCAGTGATTTGGTAAAATCCAAGATTAATCTTCCCTGCAGTTGTATTGCTAAAATTCAAGGTTAATTTCGGGATCTGCAATGACACTGGTCAACCTGGATGTTATCTTTTGCCTCTGCATTGACGAAAAAGTTAATATCTACCTCTGCAGTGATACCGATAAATCACACGATTAATCCAAGTTTATGCAGTGACACTGATAAACTACATGGTTAATCTCCGTGAGAGGTTAACCTCAAGGACAAATTTGCCCTCAGCAGTGATACAGGCACAACACAAGGTTAATTTCCGACCTCTCCAGTGATAATGATGAACCTTAAGGTTATCCCTCCCTCTGTACTGATCTACCTCTGTAGTGATAAAATACGGGGTTAATCCCTACCCCTTCAGTGATACTGATGAACCACAGGGTTAATCCATACCTCTGCAGTGATACTAATGAACCACAGGTTAATCCCTACCTCTGCAGTGATACTGATGAACCACACGGTTAATCCCTACCTCTGCAGTGATACTGATGAACCACAGGGTTAATCCATACCTCTACAGTGATACTGATGAACCACAGGGTTAATCCATACCTCTGCAGTGATAGTGATGAACGCATTTGAATGATATTTTCATGTTTGTCAGCAGACGATCTGTCTACTGAACTGTACTCCTTAGCAAGGACTGTGGCGACAGGTTAGGGACGATTAGCGATTCCAAAGTCTGTCTCTCGCACACACACACAGCTTGAAGCACCTCATCCTTACAGCCTTTCTATCACTGTTTCCCATCTTGACTTTCCATTAACTTTCGTTGGATTTCTTCTTCAACCAACTTGGGAATGTGTCCGGGGTTCCCTTGCAAGGTGAAATTATCCTCTTCCCGTTTCCACAACCTTCTCTCGTGGCCTTCGTTTCATCCTCAAACATCCAGGGAGGAGTTCAAAGTCATCCACGTAGATCAAGAAGAACAACGGTTCCCGAAGAAAGGCCCCGAGGCACGCCAGGTGGTAAACTTTGAACTCATATTGAGGAGGTTCCCTCGCCTTGTGTTCATCGAATGAGTCTCCCTCTTATTCCTACCTCAAGATCGTTCTTTTTGCTGACCGACTTGCTATGTGGTAGAGCGGCAAACATTTTCTGGCGTTCCCAATACAGACAATCCACCTCTTGCTCTCTCGTGTTTACCTACCACAGAGCTCATTCTTTCACAGATATCTATGAACGTTCTTTTCACACGACGTCCCTTCCCTGACACCGTGTTCTCTATCGCTCTGGCGGGGTCTCATGTGCAGGGAGTCATCCACTGGTTTTCCGATGATCTTTTCCAGTACTTTACGGACCAAGTTCGTCATGGAGATCGGCCCGCACTACGGCACATCCTAGCGTGTTCTCCTTTCTTAAAGACAGGTATGACGCTTGTCTTTCTCGCACTCCATTGGCACTTTACTTTTCTCTAGCGACATCTTGAAGATCATTTGTGTGCATGTGTGTGTGTGTGTGTGTGTGTCTGCGTGTCTGTGTGTTGAAACATTAACTTGTTTATGGAGTGTAACAGCGTTCGGAGATTCTATGCCACTTTCCATGATACACTCTGTCACCTGGAGTACCCCAAGCACAAGCAAAAAGGGGTTTAATGACTGCTCTCACATACTACAAGCAGACTGGTACAAGCAGGCACAAGTATCAGCAGGGCCCACCTACAAGAAGCAGAGAGCACCACAAGCAATAACAAGAGTAAAAGGCATCATTAAGACACTTGGTACCAAGAAGCAGGTACAAGTAAACTTTGGTAAAGGCAAAGGCGTGCACAAAGAAAAACTCGTAATAGCACACTGAATATGAGTAAACTCAGCGGTAGTGAGCAGATCAAGCAGATAATGGTATATGATGAGAAGCAGAAGCGTCAGGGGGACACATTTCTTACAAGCAGATGCTAGCGTAAGCAGACGTTGGTACAAGTAGGACTCTGTACGAGACGACGCTAGTGCGAGTGTAAGCAGACCCATGAAACCAACAACGAACAACTAATACAAGGTAGCCTAATACAAGCAGAACTCATCATGCACAAGCCTAATACAAGCAGAACTCATCATGCACAAGCCTAATACAAGCAGAACTCATCATGCACAAGCCTAATACAAGCA
>JAUTXX010550399.1:0-10326 GCA_032273605.1 Panulirus laevicauda
TGTGTATATATGTATATGTCTGTGTGTGTATATATATATTTATGCATTGAGATGTATAGGTATATATATTTGCGTGTGTGGATGTGTATGTATATACAGGTGTATATGGGTGGGTTGGGCCATTCTTCGTCTGTTTCTTTGCGCTACCTCGCTAATGCGGGAGACAGCGACAAAGCAAAATAAATAAATAATAAATACTAATAGCTAGTACTAATGTGCAGTAACTACTCACCTGCATATACAACAAGGGTCCACCGCCAGTCCACTGTTGCTGTGAGGTAGTTGTTCAGGGGTGCAAAGATGAAGGTGCCAATACCAGAGCCACATACAGCAATGCCAGTTGCCAGAGCACGACGCCTCTCAAAATAGAAGCCTGTAGCAATCACAGCTGGGACATATATCAACCCAAAGCCAACACCTGCGATAGAGAGAAAAGTAAAACAATTAAATCATAGAGGTCCTCTTTACAGTACTATTTGTATAAGGAAGTCATCTGAGGAGGATTCTAACATCTTTTCAAATGATAGACTTTGTTTCTAAAGCCTTGGTTTCTACGACTAGCTAATAATGAGCAGGAAGAAAAGAGTAAAAATCAGCATTTTCTGCACAAATCTTTAACACTGTCTATCACACTCTTAGTGGCTAACACATGCAAATCTTGACCAGACAACATTTTCACCTTCCATCTCTTCATCCTGATAAGTATACTCATCCAATCACTGGAAATTTCCTTCCTCTTATATACTTAACTCTCCTATGCATGTTTCATAAACACCCTTACTTTTAAGAATGAGTGAGAGGTCTTGGGGGATAGAGACTCATAAGGCTGACCTCTTACAGCTTTTATAATCATGTACTTATCACATTTGCTCTTAAAGGCATCTATGTTGTGGCTGTAAACAACCATTTTATTAATCTGGGTTCAAAGTCATTCTTTCTTTTTTCATTCCTTACCTTGGGTTTATGAACGCCCTCTCTCTTTTTCTGTACATTCCTATTTATGCAAAAGAAGTAGATCTGAACTTGTGAGGCCAATAAAAGGAGGTATATCTAAACTTGTGAGGCCAATACAGGGAGGGAAATCTAAACTTCAAAGGCCAATAAGAGGTGGAAGATCTGAGCCTGAGGAGGACAATAAGATAAGGGATATCTAGACTTGCAAAGCCAATAAGACCAGGGAGATCTAGACTTGTGAGGCCAGTACGAGGAGGGTCTTAACTTGTAAGGCCAATATAAGGAAGGAGATCTAAACTTGTAAGACCAATAAGGGGAGGGAGATCTGAACTTGTGAGGCCTCATCTCTTAATCTCTCTTTTGTATTATATAATCTGTCAAAACTATCTATAATGTGTTCACTTAAAGTTTTGGTTCATACTGTGTACAACATATTCACATATTCCCATTACGCTCAATGATCTGACATTTCCACATTTTAAGAACTATATATCTAAAGAAACTTGTACAATGTTGTCATGTTTTCCCTTTTCCAACCTCCTTCTGATGTGGGAAATTCCATTACATCTAACCTCCCTCCCTTTTTTCTGGTTTTTGCTGCTAACCCCAAGACCTTCTTTAACATTTCTACAAACCACAAGTGAAAAGACCAGAATGGTGCTGCATACTCTAGTTAAGATCTATTCTATGCTGTAAATAGTTTTCTGAACATTTCTTGTCTATACTATAGAAAGGTAATTTGGATGCTGATCACTAAATAACTTGCAAAAAAAATCACAATGAGATGACACGGAGATATGCTTGGTGCTACTGTATGTCTTCCCCCAGTCTCTCATGTTGAATCCTGAAACTTGATTCCTTCTAGATAGTTGTAATAAATACGTCTCCTTTTACAACGTCACCCTTTTCACCTCACATCTGATTGAGGTGAACTTCATCAGCCTAGTCACTAACCACATGTGGAGACCAGTTGTTTTCAGAGGTTCTCACAATCCTGGAGACTCCTGACCTCTCTCATAAATTTAGTATCATCCATAATCATTCAGGTATGATTCTTGTCCTACTGGTAGGTCCCTCACATAAAATACGAACAGCAGTGGCTCAAGGACCAACCCCAGTGGGACTCAACTATCTCCTTTTTCCCAATAAGAAAAGGTACCTACAACATGCACCCCTTGTTCTCTCCTACTCAAGTTGTTTTCGTTTGACTGAAAGAGTACTCTCTAATGCTTTCAAGCAGATAAATTTTTTTGTTCAAACTCTCATGAAAGATAGTGTCAAACTCTTTTTGGCAGTCCAAGAACACCCCCATTCTCCCAACTGTTTCTTCTGTCTAAGCCAATTCTATTATAAAAGTCCAAGAGGACTGCTATGCATGATCTCTTGCATAATATCTCCACCTGTGAATAGGATGAACTGACACAAATCTATTTTCAAAACCACTAAAGGGAACAAAAATTCTCAAAAGTTCTTTCCTTCTCCTTTACTTCCCTGAAGTCAATCCAAGCTCACCATTCTTTCTTCATACAGTAATGCCTCTTAGCTCAGGGTCTAAATTTGAGGCATTCTGTATTCTCTCTCTGGCTTATCTGTGTCTCCTTTGTTGTAAGGAAACTAAGTATACATTGCATATTCCATACAGGAACATTCTAAACTCTTGTAAAGCTCCAGAAAAAAAAAGCTTTTGCCATTTATATAAATGTTATTCCTAAACTCTTGTAAAGCTCCGGAAAAAAATGCTTTTGCCATTTATGTAAATGTTTTTTATAAAATCAATGATATGGCATTGGTTTTTACAGCAACCTTAACAGCATAAATGATGTTCTTCAGGTTTGGGGTACAATACACACCTATATCTCTTTCTTCTTCAGTGTTTTCCAGCCCTGTTCCCCATATTCTATTAACAAAATCCTCATTCTTACTCCCCAAATGTATGACTTTGTGACTATCTCCATCTAATGAAAGGCTATTTGTTATTCTAAAGCAATATTTTCATGCCATATTTCTCTGCACCATTGTGTACTTATTTTCTTGTACATCAAAACATCATTAACAAAACATTTACTGATGGCTATTCACATAGATTGTAAAAAGTACAAATTCAAGAACAATGCCTTGCAGGACTCCACTTTCAACCACCAACCCATTTGAATTTTTGGAAGCAGTTTCGTAAATGGGACCAAATCAAAGGATGTCTTGCAATGTAGAGAACTGATATTCATATCTTTCACTTCATCGGTGGAAGTTTTCAATTCCTCAAAATACTCTAAATGTTATATAAAGCAAATCATTTACGATTAACATCTATGCTGATGCTTGCTGAGTACCTTTTTGCTTCAAGGTGCCTAGTCAATAGGTACTTGATTACTCTCCATTACCATGTAAGGCACAGTTATCAGATTAAGAGGACATTATTGAAGCAGCTTTGAACATGATCTTTTTTGCATTAGGGTACTGTACCCTTCCTGCTTCTAATCATGCAGAATTTGCCCAGTTTTTGGGAAAATACTTTAGATCACCCACAGGAGTAAAGAGAATGCAGAAGTACATTCTTTAAGATCCAGTGAGTTAATACTGCATTAGTCAGGGGATGCAGTGTCCCTTTACTTCTTCATTAGCTCTTTTGTGCCTTTCTGAGATGAACTGGAATATTGTAAGGTTCATGATTTTGGGCTCCATTACCTATAGTTGGATCTTCACTTTTTTCAACAAATACTTTGTGGAACTCAAAACTGAGTACCTACCTCACAACTATCCATGACTGTACATGTCACTGTTCCCTCATCTTTCTTAATCTTTGTGACCTCTTCTTTTAAGGTGGTCCTGCTCCTGCAACAGCTGAGCACAGCTGTATAAAAACTGGCTTTACCAACCCTCCCAGCAATGCAAGATTTGCTTTCCTTTTTCCTTTTTAGCTTACTTCTAGAAGAATCATCATGTAATCTAAATGAGTATGTGGTAACAGATGAAGGCTGTCATATATCAACTTAAAGAGCAGAGTAAGAGTGCTGTAGTTGACAATGATAAATATATGACAACATTTGTGGTTAAAATATCCACAGAAATTAAGCAGGAAATATCTCATTTTAAACCCTGGGAGGGCTCAATGAATACAATAAGAAAGATAAAGTCTAATATCTCTGCTTAAAGACTGGAGAGTTCTAAATATTTATCATATACAGGGCCATTTCAGGGTAAACTATTACCCTATTCACAATTAATGATTGTGAGTTCATAGGTGAAAAATTCCAATGACAAGTTACCTCTCATGATAAATATTATGACATTAGGGTACCAGCTTTTCGGTCTCCTTTTATGATAATGATAGTACAAGGAATAAAACAACATTAATTGGAAGGGGGCACTATTCTGGCTTTTTTGCAGCTAACAGATACTACAAGAGTGATCCCATTACTAAATGATAATCTCTATATACATTGAGTTAAGAATATATGCATATTGTACATCAAAAATGAAAGCTTACCACCCATAACTCCAAAAGTAAACTGAAGGAAGTAAATGCTAGTTGCAAATGAAGAGATTCCAAAGGCCACAGAAGAAATTACTGCTCCTAAGATGCAAACTGTCCGGAAACCATATGCATTTGCCAATGCTGACACAAATGGCCCTAAAAAGAAACAAATATAATACTTAGGTACATTAACAATAATTACACATACTTCATATCAAATCATAATTATCTTTCCTGATCATAAGTTAAAGCTACTGGATATCCTCTCACATATGGTATAATATTATAATTCTCAGAGTACAACCAAAGAAGAAAGAAAACTACCATGATTCTCCACTTTGCAGTTCTGTCTAGCTTGTACATTTAAAATGTTCCTAAATATAATAGAAGAAATTTCATACACTCATCTTTATATATCTATCTATCTATATTTACCCCAGGACCCCATTCAAAGAAAAGTTTCTGGTGTTACCCAGGACCTCTTTCTAAGGAGCTCCTGCAGCTCTAAAGCTGCACTACTTCCAGTAGCAGAGAAATGATGGACTCCTTGGAAGTAAGTTTTTTGACAGTGCTTTCAATGATATAATCTCACCAAAGATGAGTTTCTACCTGCAGCGTATCCTTGCGCAGGCAGAGTCTGGTAAAGCCCATACAGCCTATCAGGTCTTGCATATGAGTTATGGCCATTATGCTAAAATGAGCAAAGGCTTCCACACTACCACACACAGGACTAATGTCTCAGTTTTCACCTTCAACTTATGGATACTCTAATACTATAAGTACATCTCAAAATACAATGAACTATGAATATCTACATGTAATGTACTCAAAAGAGCATAGGCATAGAATAATTGTAGTGTGGAAGCTATGAGATATTACACCTGTATCTATATGGAAAGTTCCATACTGGGCTGGAGTATGATGTTGAAGTCCAAGCAGAACTTTTTAAACAGAACACAATATATTACACCATCAATTATTTATGGAGGAATATCCAGATACGCAATACAATAACATTAAAAGTACACATATAATATGCCTATAACATTCTATAATCACTCTTTAAGAAAGTTCAAGAATGGCAATCAACGCAAAAATTTGTAGTATCACATGACCATCACACAGATTTATCTAAAATCTATCAGTCTCTATGTGACACTAACTTTCATGCCTTTCCAACAAACTGATGGCTTAATCATAAATTTCACTACTCTCATTCTTTGTTGCTACATTATGAAGAAGCAGTGGCTTAAAAATAAAAGTTATGATTAACATCACCATAACATTGTTTAGTATGCAACTGAAAATCAAGATAAACCTAATATTTCAGCTTGAAACTACTGAGCAAAGTATGAGGCACTCCTCTGATATATAACTTCACTCCAATTGTCATAGATAACACTGCAAGATAAAAGGAAAAATTTTTTGATACCTGCTATCTTCCTACCCTTAGATAGTAATAACTTTAACAGAAAACAGTTCACTCACCGACAATGAGGTAAAAGCCTCCAAGGAGTGAGCTGACCCATGACACCTCAGAATTAGACACATTAAACTCATCCCTGAACTTGGGCAGCAACATTCCACAGGAAAAGATGATACCGTCCACAATAACATTGCACATGAATGATGCCGCAACCACCACCCATCCCCAGCCTCCATCTGGGGGGACAACATGTGTGGCCTAGGAAAGAAACATGCAGCCTATGAATAATTAATGAATCCTGTAGATCATGCACACTAAGTATACAGTTATATACACACACACACACACACACACACACACACAAACACACACACACACACACCCACAAGGACAAAACTAGAATATGCTTCTCAAGCTTGGTCACCACACATAAAGAAACAATAATGGAATGGACCCAGAGGATGGCAGCAAACATGGTACCAGAGTTAAAAAAGTTAAGTTGCTGGGAAAGGTTAAAGGCCTTAAATTTTGCCCATACTGGAAGACAAAAGAGCAAGGGTTGACCTGATCATAACCAATAAGTCTTTAAAAGAGAATGAAGAAGTCCACAGAACAGTTCTTTGGGAGATGTAGGGACAGCAATAATAGAACAATACATGAAATTAAGCAAGAAATTTGCTAAAAAGAATGTAAAGAAGTACTTTTATAGTATAAGAGGGGTTAAAGATTGGTACAGAATGACTGAGGATATAGTTAATGCAAACAGCATACCTAAATTTACATAATTGTATGACAGAATGTTCAAGAGATGGGGCCCCAAAGGTGTGTAACTCACTCCCCATATGGTGAAAAAAAGTGATGGGTAATTACATTTGGGTCTGCAAAGGATAAAGAAAATGGAGAAATGAGGAACAATGTAGCTAATATCACAAAGCTAGGAAGTTCAGTTGAAACTATTGAGAAAAAGAATCAGAAGCTATCACACTTGGAGTAGGAATTAGAGGTACTGAGGGAGTAAATGAGTAAACATGAAAGGTGTCATCAGATGATAGAGAATCCTAGGAATTAAAAGAATGTAATCAATGAGGATGGACAATATTCATGTCAGTTATGAGGATTCTGAAGGTGCAAAATGAAAGAAAAGGAGGTTCAAAGACTTAAAAGCATAAAAGGTCAGAAGGGTCTTTTCTATATGTCAAAGCTGCTCAACAAGAAAGAGTGCCCATAACACAAAGTACAAAAACTAGTAAACTAAAGGGCAGGATAGGGGAACTACCCTCCTAGGTACTGGTACATTGATAAGATTATTACTATCTTAACCTTAAACTTTATAACTATCTTACTTAAACTAGTCTATCAGATATTTTTGACACTTGATGATTAATGATCTTCCTCTGAGTCTTTGGTATGATGACAACATTCCTTGCATTGTCTTTTATTAGAAGATCTTTAGGTTGGCCTAATTCTTATTCACTCCGCTGTCTATTCCTGTTTTGTTCTAATAAGCATGAAAACTTGTCCTAAAACTTTGTGGTTAAGTCTCTGATGATGACAGAGATAAGTTGTTTAAAGTGTTGTCAAGCCTTTCAAACTCCCTGAACATGAGAGTTACACCCCTGAGCATTCAGGTATAACCTATGGTCTGACCTTTAAGGTCAAGGAGGATTAATTTACCCTCTTTCAGCCCTCAAAACAAAACAAAGTGGGCCTGAGTCACGAAACACAGGCATATACTGTAACATGGACATCACGTCACTTTTAGACTGATCCCTCAAGGACCCTCAGCATCCTCAGTATCAGTCACAAGATATTATCAGACATTAACTGATGTCTGCTGATGATAAACAATTATCCACAAACCATTCAACTGGTAACAAAGACTATGTTAAAATGGTCATCATTTAAGGGAAAACATGATACTGGTTACATCAGCAACAAAACACAGTGGAGCACAACTGTCCCCAAGAAAGAAACAGGAAGAAAATGGGTATATGTCAACTTCAATGCTGAAATATTCAATTTTCAGAATTATCAATATTCCCTGGGTCTTAAGACACCAAACAATGTAGTCCTCATAATTTTGTTCATATCGTTAGGCTAAAACATGACATTTGATTTTCATTGTGAAAGTTCAAAAACTTGCTTCCTTGCACCAGATTTAGGAAGGGCCATGGCCTTCCCAAAGGTTTCAGCTGCCAGCTAATGTTTGAATTTTGCCTGACATGTTATTCTTTATATCTCTCATTGACTTTAATTTGTTAGGTATTTTGGTTTTAGGGTAGGGTAAACTGAACAACCACCCAGGGCCCTACAATTTTAGTGCCCCCCCCCCTTTATACATTTCTTTTTATCTCATATATTATCAATATTGGATTAAGGTACTTTCCCTGAAGATTCATGTATAAGGCAAAGTGAAACTAATATCAGAAATGCTTGACTTGCTTTCAGATCATCAAATTAAGCTTTTAAAGGCCACACTTGACTCTCTTGCCTCGGGTCCCAACAACCTGAGGACCAAATCTGCATGAGGTGTTGCCTGTCTGTCTTCTTTATCTTAATAATGAGTGGTTACTGACAGCATCTTTGTTTCGATTAGTTATCTAGTACATATCCTTCTCTAATTCCCACCCTCCCCATTATGGTAATAACAACATGACAGGAGGTAATTACTATGATAGCCTGTGTAATAGATGAAATAAAAACGAGATTGCCAGTGATGTTTGGTACATGCCGAGATAGGAAAACCTGTGTCAAGCTGTGTGCACTTGTAGTGGGCATATAGATATTAAAGTATCAATATCCCCGATACCAGCCATGTAAATGAAAGTATCAATACCGCAGCTCAGTAAAATTCAAAAGTACTTTCCCTTGTCTTTCTTTTCCCACTTTTATGACCCTCTCTGCATTTCAATTTAAGCCTAGCCTTGATGTGACCAGAGTCTCTGACATGAGAGAGAACTTTTTTAAGGAAAATATGCTAAACTGTACAATAGAAATTATGCTAACGTTGACAGGGTACCATTACTGAATGTTTACTTATAATGTAGGAGATAAAAGGAAATACAGAGCTGGATTAAGGCATCTGCAAAGTTTATCATGAACTACAAAGGACAACTCTAAATAAAACAGCAGAAATTCAAGACGACTCAGTGTCAGCAACTCCAGTCCCAAGGTATATGGGCAATATCTAACAATGCAAGAGAACAGTCATTCTGCTTCCACATTAGCTCAAGTGAGGATGAGAAGATATTCAGAAGAAATCATTACTTAAATGAGTGAAGATCCTCTTGAATGGTGGAGGAATAAAGAGCAAAATCATGATAAATCAAGGAAAGCATAAAAATACTGAAGAATCGTAGACTAGCCAGTCCCTTCAGAAAGCTTTTTTCAAAGGGTGGGAAAAGTTGGGCAAATTATCAGTGACATACGAAGCTGTCTGAAGCCTTCTAATGTCAACATGATCTTAAAAATCTTTTAAGCAGTTACCATAGAAAATGTCAGTTATTCTATCTTAGAAACTGAAGTTAAAGAATTTCATATACTATGCAATTCTGTAATAATCAGTCCTTAAAGAATATGTTGTTTGTGTTTTCCTGATGGACAACTCCTGTTAAGTAATTAAGGTTTTGTAATTTTCTTGTAATCAATCCTCAAAAGATAGTTCACTTGTGTTTTCCTTACGGAATAAAATCATGCTGATTTAGAGAGACACTTTTTATGTGCATCTGTTGTAGGAGAAAAATCCCTATTGCTAAATTGATATATGTACTTGGGAAGCTCTTTTCTTACTTATCACTTACTTATCACAACATATGTACGGTTTGGCCTTTTTTTCTAACTTTCTGGGATGTTTCATCAAAATACTAAATCAAAACTAAATTCAAAAATACTTGCTATTGGTACTCAATACTGCTGGAAATAAGCTCTGAAATACTTGGTATGGTATGGAATCAGAAAATCTGGTATTGTTCATCACTACGGTGTGTACCATGCACCTTGGCGCATTGACCTAAAAAAATAAAGTGTGGTAACCAAAACATCCCCAATACAACCATTTTCTGCTGCTTAATGTCAACTGTATTCTGTTTAAATAGTCATAATTACTAAAGTGAATTGTACAGCTTATATAACACACACACACACACACACACACACACACACACACACATATCTCACTAGGGGGGTAAGATGCTCTTTCCTGTAAGGAGGGGTGGCAACAGGAATGGATGAAGGCAGTAAGTATGAATATGTACATGTGAATATAAGTTTATGTCTGTGTATGTATATGTATGTATATGATGAAATGTATATGTGTGTGTATGAGAGGGCTTGGGAAGTGAGTCAGTTGTTGTTCACTGATGATACAGTGCTGATGGCTGATTCGGGTGAGAAATTGCAGAAGCTGGTGACTGAGTTTGGTAAAGTGTGTGAAAGAAGAAAGCTGAGTGTAAATGTGAATAAGAGCAAGGTTATT
>JAUTXX010550420.1:0-10326 GCA_032273605.1 Panulirus laevicauda
GAGAGAGAGAGAGAGAGAGAGAGAGAGAGAGAGAGAGAGAGAGAGAGAGAGAGAGAGAGAGAGGTGTCAGTGTTACCAATAGCGGGTATGTTTGATGGCACAGCAGATCCGACGGTGTTCTAAGGATGTCAAGCGTGAGCCATGATTGTACGAGGAGGGGAGGGTGGGTGTGTTGCAAATGGAACGCCTGAGGACACTATGTGTTGTGAGGCGGACCGTAAGGAATGACGGGGCATGAGAGAGTTGAGATAATGAGTGCAGTTCTGATGGAGGTCATGTGAGAGGATGTGAACTCGTGAGATGGAGAGGGAGTAAAGATGGAGGGAGGGAGGATTGTATGGGAGGGATGGAACGATGGAGTAAGGGAGGCTTTCGGGTATCGGGGCCTTAAATGCTGAAGGGTGAAAGACGTGCATGCGATAGAACGAACTGGACCGATGAGGTAGACAGGGGGTGACGTCTTAGTGATCCATGAAGTAATGTGTGGTGTTGGGCTGTTGTGTGGCGAGCTCTGGATTCATATACGTCAGCTAGGGAAACGCATGCATTTCCTACATGTATTAATACAATGTGATACTATCACTTCCGACGCCAACCCTGACCTAAAACTGTACGAATATGACCATTAATGAGACGTAACCTTAAGTCTAAGTGTTCAAGTACGTCAGAAATATAATTACTTCACTGTACCTTCGTCTTTATCCAGCGAATGTTTCGGTAACAAGATAGAACAACACATGAGGGTTGCACCCTACTCTATTTTTTTCCTAACGGAAATGACGTCATTCATTATGTTGGAAGTGCAGGGAAACCTTGCTAAAGATTTAGATCCTGTAGAGCAGGTGTTGCCAGCCCAGCTCTGACCTCTATTGTTTCCACTGTGTGGACGGTGACGTCACGCCACACAATACCTGTTGTGTTCTCATTACATAAAAAATGAATGTTCAAATAATATCAGAAAATGACAAAACTGTCGTCACATCTGAGAAATGATGAAAAACGAATTGTTATAAATTCAGGACGTATGTGTGATATCTTGAAGTACATAATGTACGACATCATCAAGAATAATCATTTGAATTAATTGACCACATTTAACATATTAACAACAGCTTCAGTCGGCAGCGTAATCATCATCATAAACTTACGTTCATCGTATTACTACTGTTTTCTATTACAACTTTTGGTAGTCAGTAATTACAACATTATAACTTTTAACTTCCCATCACATAAGTTTACATGAGAAAGACATACAACAACAGGCCTGGTTGACCACGACTGGGTTGTCTAGTGTTAAAGAAAAAAAAAATATTTGGCAACGCTAAAAATTATCAGCTCTCTTAGAGCAGCAAAATGAATTAATATCAGGTCGGGTCATTATGTATACTATTACCAGTATGTGAATCAATAAGCTGATATTGAACAGACATTGAACACTCACAACCTGTTGTGTGGTACACAGACTGGAATGATACACTGTGAACACAGTACATGCAGGTTAGATTGCGTGGCACTGTAGGAAGGTCATTACCTATTTTAACAATGTGTGGGAAGCTTAACTACCAACAAAGACCTACTGTGATGACGGCTCACACCATGTCCTGCTTGTGGACATATACCGTCACTCCGTCAAGCACTGCACTTGTGTAGTCAACTATTGATCATTCAACAGGACCTGAATTCAGCCATGACACTAGTTTTATCTTAAATGATTCCCCTCCAACAACAATTTCGCTCGAATTACTTGTCTGTACAGTATAACTGGTAGCCATACAACAACTACCGTATTTTGCTTAATTATACGATGAATGTCTTCAATTATAACCGTCTATCTCCCTGGCCAGTGTGAGGACACTTAAAAATTTAGACGTAAATAAATATATTCAGTAGATACTGCCGCTTACAAAGTCTATATCTTGTGTTTGATACTAACGAGGAATAATGAGTTACTTTTACGTTAAAGCATCCAGTCACGGACGAAAGGTCCGGTAATAAATTAACTTTGTTATATGGATCATAAGATCTGATGTCCAACATAATAAGTAGCTGACAGACATATCAACTAATATCACAATTTTGTCGCTTAAATGAGGCGATTTATCACCTTCGCATCATTAGTAGCCGAAAATACACAAAATTAACATCATGAAACTGAAAACATAAACTGTAATCCCGCACACAGTGAGCAGCAGACCGATGTAATGGTATATGGAAACCATACGAAAATATACAACAGTTCAAACCTCAGCTTATGTAGGAGTAATACATAGCAACACAACCAAGCTAACCTAGGATTAACCTAATCTAACCTTGGATTAACCTCATCTAACCTAGGATTAACCTAATCTAACCTTGGATTAACCTAACCTAACCAAGGCGAAGCTTGACGTTAACCAAACCTTACCAAGGAGAAATTGAAGTTAACCAAATTTAACCTAAACAAAGTTAACCTAACCTAACCTAGCCGTACCTTAACCAACCCTCAGAGTATCAACGTAACGTAATTCACCTTAACTAAACCCAACATAGGTGTAAAGTAACATACAATTAACCCGGCAATAATTTAACGCATCAATGAAAGCTTACCTGATTCAAGGTAACTGGGCAGCCATTTGCCGGACTTTGCCTCGTCGTTATCAACAACTTTATCAAGTCCTCAAAGCTTATCCTTTCCGAAGTTGCCATCATTTGCTACGTCAGTCGATCACAGTACTTCTCTAGATCCTCCAATCACGTACCATATGTAAAACATTTACCTGTCGAGTGGAAAATACAGTAAGATAAAGAGACCAGTTGGTTTCTGTAAACAACTGATCATTTCAACGAAAAATGACTACGATCCTCTATACTAAAATTGACGGCTTGCTTCCTTACCTTTCTTGATCATTTTGTCTCCGCTTCTGTCACCTTGGAAAGTCAGTCTGGCGCCCACGAGACACATAATCCACTCAGACGAGGATAAAGACCAACAGGTATCAGCCTGTCTGTCGTCATAGCGGCCTCACTAACACGACTGTCAATACAACTAAGAAAGAAAATGGTTTTTCCACAATACAGAAAACTGTAATTTTATGGGTAACTTATGTATTGGTGAATAATTCAGATGTTATTGGAATTATATATTTTTAGAATAATCACAGGACACCTTCCAGGAAAAAACATTGTCAGAAAGAATTATAAAAGCAATGTGAATTTAATATAATCAACGTGAGAATTTACAACGAGCGTGAATTTGATTAAGACGTCATGTAACTCGTAGAAACGAAATGACGTGTGGACAATATGATGAATAGCAACCTGTAATATATTAAAATTATCATCATTATTTCATACAATCATTCAGAATATGGTTTGAGTTCTTATTGTTACGAGGCTGTCACGCTGTTGCCATAGGACGAGTGTGTCACACGGCTGTTGTAACATAGTGGATAGTGTGACAAACTATACTATACTCTCGTAAGTATCTAATCTATAATGTGACATCGTTAGCTGTAACCCAACCTAACCTAACCAAGCCACACTGTACAAATTATACACAGTGGAAGGTAACCACATGTTGAAAATAATATGCATAGAACAAGTTTGGATATTATGCATATTACATGACATCACATCCAAATTTTCTTGATAGTTCTCACTATGATCCCATTCAAAAATTATGGGAGATAAATTATGTAAGATTACCATCGAACAATTTTATCTAAAGTTTATGGAAATTCACGAGTATAAAGATAAGTAACATTGTATGAGAAAGACAAGATAAGCAAGATTGTATGAGAAAGACAAGACAAGCAACATTGTATGAGAAAGACAAGATATGCAAGATTGTATGAGAAAGACAATAAACAAGACAAAGTTGAAGGAATACCTTATGGACAAACAACTGGCCCAAACTACCCATAGAAAAAGCCAATCACAACCATAATACCGAATATACATGACTATATACATGACATGACTATATACATGATTATATACATATTTAACTCTTGATATTGATATGAATTATCTTATATATGTTACAATCAAGCTGTGAGTGACCTATCACAAACCATCCACAGGTCAGTGTTATAAGGTTATTAGGCGTTATCAAGACAAACACATTAGATGTCACGCACTTAATACACAGTTCGTAACGGCACTGTACACCCACAAGAATAATAACATGCTCATAAAACATTGAAAACTTGATGTGAATATGACCATCATTGCCTCACCAGTGTATAGTGTCATTATTTAGCAACAACTGTCCTCATGAAATGATTATGATCATTACGGAATGAATTAACAATTGCCTCAACATGATTAATCGTCCATAGTTCCAGTTGTCCACTTCCAAACATCCACCATTTTCACAGCGACTGTCTCGTCCAACATCCACTTTAGCGGGAAAACCAGACAAATCTTCAAATATAAGTTCGTCAGCCAGTCATATACGAGGTATAGAGTCAAACACTCTCTTCAGATCGTAATCCTCTGATCCTCGATTACTTAAACACATATGGGAATGAAAAATCAAGATGACTTACTTGAGTTTGAACTGATCCTAGAAAATCTTTGTTGATTCCTACTTCACCTTCGTGACTGGTTCAGGCAGGAAGTCTCGTGAACCAGTCCGAACACAGTGAATCACCCACAATATGAGGATATGCTCGAAGCTTTTTTCATGTTTCGAGCAGCAGATTCGTAAATGAGAAATCCCATTACGTCCCATGACTAATGAACTCCTTGTTCTTGGTATTGTTTCTATATGTGGCACGAAATTGAAAAGCTTCAATATTATGATATAATTAGATAGTCTGTTCATTGCTGTAAGTGGGGTTAAAGCAAAGGAAATTAATCATCTATAAATTTCAAAGTTACCTTCAAAATGCTAATCGTTTTCTCTCCTCTATGAGGAAGATTTTCTTATTAGAGGACTGACTGCTGCAAACTTCTGTGGCTACTCTTGATGAAGCATGGAGACCAAGGTCTTGGTTCACTTATCTGAAATAGAACAGGTGTTGGCTGTCTTGTTTTGTTATACTTATAGTTTGATTTACAAAGGTTAATTAATAAATATTATCAGACATGATTAATAAAAGTGCCTTAGATCCTATTGCAAATGAGATCTACAACAATATTAGGCATTATGTTAATTTTGTAAAGCCTGGAGCTTCTCAAATCTGTAGAAACATTAAGTAATCTATCTACATACTTGGTTATATTCAGAATGATCGAAAGGTAAAAACATAACAGTAAGGACGGTTGATAATGTAAACATCATGGATACGTCTGAGTTAAGGATGACTATGTTTAAGCCGGGTGTGCCAGAGCCCCGAAATGTTCCGAAATATGACACAATAACTCAATGAATGCCAACCATAGGGTCTAAGTTGTGTTGAAACGAGATGGTTGAACGGTGTTTATATGGAAGGAAAATGTTCACTGCCAGTCAAAGAAAAGAAAATAGTTCTTCATATTCATCTCACCAGATTGGCCTTCTAAACGTCGACATGTGACGTATTTCCTCATATTTCTGGGTTTTGTCCCACCTTACTGGCTAACATGTTGACTGTGGCGTGGAACAACCATCACTGAGTAAACAATTTATCCATTAATTCTTGCATGGGCAACTTCAGCCATCTGACATCAAATTTACGACCTAAAATCTTGATTGTTTGTCTCTGAAATTAGAATGAATGTTTTTGTGGTGAATGAGCCAGTTACTTGAATATACATTTGTAATTTTGTGGTTCTTAGGAAGAGGAATCTAATGATGTATTATGACAATAGCTAAGGTTGCCACTTGATATCAAAGAAAACAATCTCGCAAAACTAACACAGAAAACGATGTTTGTTTATGGGAAACCTAGATAATATTGTCTGAACCATTAACACCAAGTAGAATATGTTTTCCATATGGCAATAGTAACCATAATTGATATCTCAGCAAAGAAAATATAAACAGCGCTAAGTCTGCTTGAAGTCAACTCAGTGGTGTCTTACACTTGTGTTGCCCCGTCTTCTTAAACATGTTTAGATGCACAAATAAACAAGGTTAAGAGAAGGGGTGCCTGAAGTCGTCCAAAAATGTTCGAGTTATGTTTATATCTTGACGTTGACGATGGTAATGACCCTGGCTGTTGGCAGGACTACAGTTTAAATAACCAATCAATTTGGACACTTACAAAATAAGAGATAATGTAAATTTTCTGTTCACATTTGATAACAGGGTGTATTTCAACCAGAATATTGTAGATTCAGCAATAAATTCTGGTCAAATAAGGATGGAACTGAAAGGTATAGAGACCAACGAATATAAAACAAGAGATTTCACCGCTAAAATTCCTAGATTATCAATAAAATGTCTTTTGTTTCGCTGCTGACCAACAAACACACTTACAGTTATCACAAATGGAAATCACAAACAGTAATGGCTAAGTTGAGCGAGAGCAAATTAAAATTTGTGGAGAAATGATTTATTTTGCTATATATGAAATCTATATTTAACACGACGTCAGGATGAAGTGTGTTACATAAGTATTTCATCAATGACATGTCTATGATATTATTCAGCATTCATCACAAGGTCAACACACGGGTCAAGTTAAGTTTCTACCGTCGTGGGGAAAATATTATACAATAAGTAAAGATTATCCTGCTTGTCCCAGGGAGAGAGGAAGGCTGGGACCTGTCAATCAGGATGGTACAGAAGTGTTCAGGGATGGTACAGGGATGGTACAGGGATGTTCAGGGATGGTACAGGGATGTCATCAAAGCCAACAATGTGTACTGAACAGCAGGAAGAAAGATCTGTTGACCAGTATTCTAAGAACTCCTGGACTGTGGCGTCCTTCTAGGCGATACGGGTCTGGCATGTTTCCAGGGGCGCGTGGAGCGCTGAGGTCACGACCCTTGACCTCCCAGGAACTTGAGGGTCATCTGGAGTGTGTTGCCCTCCCGCACGTTGTACGACCTGAGGGTCTGGTCGTCCCTGAGAATGATGCTGCCGCAGGTGACGCTGAATGCCTCAGGAGCAACGCCCTGCATCGTCTGCAGGATCTTCTTGACCTCCAGCACCGTCATGGAGGGCGTGACCCTCAGCGTGAAGTTACCACCATACAAGTCCTTGACCAGGATGACCATCTGCAGGAGGAAGGGTTACCTGGGTCAGTATCGTCCCAGGGTTGACGAGGAGTGAGACAGTAAGGTTAGTAACCCTGCCACGGAGGTGAGCAGGATGGCTCTGCACACATCCTCAATTCGCCTCCGTCAAGAAGGTAGACCTTCCCTGGGCGGCTACCCTCTACAACCTTCCCTGGGCGGCTACCCTCTACAATCTTCCCTGGGCGGCTACCCTCTACAACCTTCCCTGGGCGGCTACCCTCTACAACCTTCCCTGGGCGGCTACCGTCTACAACCTACTAACTATAACTAAAGTTATCCCTTTCATTTTTCCGTATGATCGTCATCGCTAACAACTGACAAGTTGGCACTGCTCACCGTCCGATCCTCCTGCTGGGCGCCCTGAGAAGCGACCCCAGGACTGGCTTGGTCGTCTGCCCTGAGGAAGGGATGTCTCAGAGCCTCGCTCGCGCTGATACGCTGCGTCGGGTCTACAGTGAGGAGGGCGGACAACAAACTCCTCAGCTCTGCACCGTAGTGGTCTGGGACGGTTATCTGAGGACGACAAACGTAAGTCACACGACACAACCAAACACCACACACGACGACCACACAGACCACCAGTTACGTCGTCAGACGGACCGTCGCAAGGACCTACGTCACATTGAAGGAGGGGGGGGGGTCATGCAGCTCACATGAGTTTTTGTTTTGACTTTTTAAAATTGGAAGATGAGGATACAGGATGTAAGTCATCATCCACATGTCTTCTCAAGACGAGAGATTCCCTCTATATATCGCACAGAAAAGGGAGCCTGGCCTTATTAAGCTTACATATGTAAGAAAACGGAGTGCTGGCTTGTAATACTAAGGAGAATCTAGGTAAAGATGAGACATCAACACAGAGAGAACTCGGCAACTTACGTCCATCACTGGATAAGCCACGTTGAGCGCCGCCATCTCATATATACAGCAACCCAGAGCCCACATGTCAGCTTTGGCATTGTAGGGCAGATGATTCAGCACCTCTGGGGCCTACCAGGGACACGACACTGTGTTAGGACGCCCGCCCAACCCCGACACAAGACCGTCCTGTCTTGTGGACTGCCATCACATTGTTATGATACTGAGATTCTTATGACTACCAAGACACGACACTGGGTCTGCCAGGCTCCTAACGCGTCACCACGCTGGACCTCTGCTGGACCCGTGTTACACATACTGTTAATAGCTTCTTAACGCATGACGTCATCTACAACACTAAAATCGTTCTCTCTCTCTCTTCTTATATGGAAATAGATTTATATATAATTATTTATATATGGAAATAGATATATCTATGATTATGTATTTCTGTATTTTCTTGGTGAGATATTAATATCCATATATCATAACCAAAATAATCATGTATTAAATTAAGTATCTTTCCTTTTATAAGTATGTCTAAATAGTACTTATTTACAAGTTCTTACTTAACACTGGTCATTTCAACCCCCAACTTGTGACTACATTCTGTGCACTACATCTCGTAAGATAAATTAGAGGAACAGTAAAAATACCTGGTCCCCATCTACAAATTGTGGGAGTCATTATCTACTTATCTACAGCTACCTACAGCGCTCTGTTACCATTACACAGGGCTAACGCGTAGCCCTCAACGCTGGAGAGGAGGAATGATATACCATGAAGAAGAAGGTGCCTAGCATGCTCCTGGCCACGAAGGACGTGGGACTGAAGACCCTGGCCAGGCCGAAGTCACCCAGCTTGACCTCGCCTGACCTCGTGAGGAAGATGTTCATTGGCTTGAGGTCACGGTGGAGCACGTTCTTCCGGTGGATGTACTGTAGGTGGAGAGAAGATAACCAGGTCATCAGATATTACCATCTCACTGTTATCAACACAGGTGTATTGGATGACCTCATGATGATAACCAACAGATGCTGTGTTATGCATGATGGGAGGAAGTCAAGCAGGTGTTATCCTGTATGGTTCATGTTCTGTACCACAGGAAGGTCAAACAGGCAGTACGGGGTCAAGAAGGTCGTATGACGTGTGGTATGATGTCGACCACTCATGAGTCACGACCCATCGTCCTCCACCCCTTAAACAAGACGGTACGACCCTTGAATATGACGGTACGACCCTAAATATAACGGTACGACCCTTGAATATGACGGTACGACCCTTGAATATAACAGTACGACCCTTGAATATGACGGTACGACCCTTGAATATAACGGTACGACCCTTGAATATGACGGTA
Source organism: Panulirus laevicauda (assembly GCA_032273605.1). Taxonomy (NCBI): domain Eukaryota; kingdom Metazoa; phylum Arthropoda; class Malacostraca; order Decapoda; family Palinuridae; genus Panulirus; species Panulirus laevicauda. The sequence continues at coordinate 9,368 of JAUTXX010550420.1, forward strand.
CGACTCCTGAACATCATAGCCTGACCCCTTCGTCAGTCCCTTGTGGGTCAGGTCACAAGCCAGGTCGTCGACCCGTCGTGTTCGAATCGCGGTGTCGTACCCAAGAGTCGTGGTCAAGAGTCGCAGTGTCGCACGTAAGGGTCGTGGTGTCGTGCTAAGATTACGACCAGATCGACTTCCATGGTTTACCTGTAGAGCGGAGGCGAGACTACGGCTCCACCTGCGGAGCTGCTGGACGGGGAAGTGGTTGGCGTTACGTCTGTGGACCTGGATGAGCGTGTGGAGGTCTCCACCATCACAGTACTCCATCAGCAGGTGGATCTCGCTACCCACCTTGGCGGACCCCTGTGGAGGAGGTATCAGGGTCAGGCATAATGTTGAGCAGGCAGGCAGGCAGGCAGGCAGGCAGGCAGGCAGGCAGGCAGGCGTGGTGGGTGGGGAGGAGACCTCTGCTTTACCCTCCCGTTCAGCAGGTCGTCTGGTAACTTACCTCATAAGCGACTATGGCTTCGTGACGTAGTGTTTTGAGCAGCTGGACCTCCTGTAGCTGGTAGTTCCACCCTTCCAACGCCACCTTGGTCAGGTCCACCTGTGGAGGAGACCAGATGGTCAGGTCCATCTATGGAGACCAGATGGTCAGGTCCTTCTGTGGAGACCAGATGGTGTAGCCTGAATGTGTGGGTAGCTCAGGAGGCCGCCTACCTACTTGTGGTAAACATGTGAGGGGTAATCTTGCACCGGAGGAAATGTTGAAGATGGTAGTTGTCTGGAGGGGTAGTTCAACAGCGGCGGTCTACAGTAAGGGGTAGCCAGGAAGGGGTAGCTACCTCGGAGGTACGTGAGGAGGAGGTAGCTGTCTTGGAGGTACCTCATGAAGGGGTAGTGTGTGTGTGTGTGTGTGTGTGTGTGTGTGTGTGTGTGTGTGTGTGTGTGTGTGTGAGTGTGTGTGTGTGTGTGTG
>JAUTXX010550431.1:0-10326 GCA_032273605.1 Panulirus laevicauda
CACACACACACACACACACACACACACACACACACACACACACACACACACATACACACACACACATACACACACAGCAGATGTTTGACCTGGAATTAACAGGCTTTACTTCTCTATAAGCATATTTGTTAAATGCTTCAGACGCCTTGTAGCGTTTGGTGCTCACACTGCACCATCACCATCGTGTCAAAGGCATCAAGTCACTTACTTAAGATGGACACAAAACGCTGTTGCACTGGTCACCACTTGCTTCAGATGAACACAGACGCTTGTCGTTCAGGTGACCAATTACTTCAGTTGGATTCAGAGGGATGTCGTATTGTACACCAAATACTTCAGGTGGACACAGACGCCTGTCGTCCTGGTCACCAATTACTTCAGGTGGACACAGAGGGCTCTCGTTCAGGTCACCAATTACTTCAGGCGGACACAGAAGGGTTTTCGTCCAGGTCACCACTTACTTTAGGTGTACACACAGTGCTGTCGTACTGGTCACCAAAAAACGAGGTGGGCATGAGTCACCACCAGCGGTGAATTAGCGAAGGGATTAAATGTTCGACCGTCCACTGTCGGAGGCCCATTCATCTATGTCCCCCTTTTGTTCGTCATTTGTCTGCGCTGTCGCCAGAATTTAATGAAACCAAGAGGCAAGTGACACTGTTACGCATTTAAAATATATACGAGAGTCTGCATGGCGCCCCATAAAATGTATTCCGGGAAAAAGTACGCAGAAAACTATGACTTTCTGTGTATGCAACTGAAAAGAATATTGGAATATAATCTCATATTTCCCATTTGTATGTTAAAAGTCTAAAACTTTTGCTGTGCGGTGTGGGGAGGTAATGTATCCATCAGAATGCACCAGCACTTTCTGTATGAAAGCTGCGGAATTCCAGGTGAACACAGTTTTCTCAACACAGATGGTAACTGTAGCCAGACTGACTGTATAGTGATGAGAGCGTTGTGCTTCACCTGACGGCGCTGGGGCAGGAGAGGTTGCGACGACGTCCGCATCCGAAAAGAGCAGAGCCCAGACTGACTGGCTGGGCTGGCTGGCCAGCTGGGACCTGCTGCTCAGCTGATTACCCTCCACCCGCCTCTCTCCCTCCTGGGTCTCCTTGTGTTGCTGCTGCCCCGGTACTGGTCTGTTTCAAGCCCGATCTCGCTAAAGGTCTAATATGCCTCCAAAAGGGGTTATCAATAACATTACTGCTTCGCTACAGGGGCTATCACTAACGTTGCCTACCTCGCTACTGGCCTGTCTTGAACACTGCTAACTTTGACGAATTTTCAATTTGTATTAGATTTCCTCTACACGTGTCTGACATGTTTATATGACAGTACCGCACAAATATCCTGAGTACTAAGTTCATCATTTTGAGTCTAATCTTAAATATGTTTTAGCAATTGACGAGATGTAATACTTGCAACATGAGTGTCCTTATAGGTTATTTCCTCCTTGATTGACGTTGTCTTATCCCTCTATTGCATCTGTTTTTCATGCCTTGCATCGTGTTCGTATCAAGGATTCCTAGGATGCTGAGTTGGGTATTATAAGCAAAAAAGTAAATAAAAAGCTAAGAATTACTGTCGTCTGTAAATTACATAATCATTTGCCATTCTGAAACTAGTATCTAACGTCAAGACCCTTGTCTGCATACAAAAGCTTTGTAGAAACATTGTAACCATCAGTAGAACATAACAGTCTACCCGTAACATAAGGTGCATTTAAAAGCAGGAGAATTGCAAAACGCCTGAGAGGTTTAATGCAGTTAGCAATGACGGGTTCGTGTACTTAGTGACAGGTTCGTGACAAACAATATCTCTGCTTGAGAAACTCTGAGGGAATGTAACACTTGCTAGAGAAACAGACTGGGAACATTGTGAGGAATCAGTTACTTACATTCCTACCACTGTAATGGTAAATGATGGCTGCTTAACTACATGGCTGTGGTTTGTCTTCCTTCATCGACCCTGAGTACATCAAACATTGTTTCCCAATTAGAAAAAAGTGTACTTCTCGATTTTCATTTCCTGAAGCGTATAAAGTACTTCTGATTACATAGAACACATGAGAAATGAATCATTCTGGACTTGACTGTCTCGAATTTACGCTATGTATCTAAGTTCTTAAGACACGTCTAAAAGTATATCCTTGAGTTTTCACTGTCTGTAAAGTTCCTTTTCCAAAACATGCAACCAAAATCATGACCCTCCGGTTTTCACTGCTCGGAGTTTATCACTTATTTCCAGCAACTTAAAATGAGGAAGATTATTCAATCGTGTCAACTTGAGAGATGAGGGCGAGTTATAGTAAAACAGCTGAGCAGAACCATTGTTGTCGATGGCTGTTTCCGGAGATGAGCTGTTGTCCGGTGTTTAGCTCGGTCATCTGACGGCTCCTACTGCTGCCTATGGCTACTAGTTTAATCGAAAAACTCAAAAAAAGATTCTGTCTTTCTATATCAACATATTTCTCTATCTTTTAACAACTAGTTGTATGTCTCAAGCGCAAGAGAGGTAACACCTACTCAATATATATATCTTGATTTCTCTGATTTTGGATAACCTGAGGATTCATATATTTCGTTCACCAGAGGAAACTCATTTATCGTGACGATTTCACGAAAGAACTCCAACCTAATTCATAACACATGATACTGAACCTCGTGAACCTATATAAAGACTGTATTCCTGATTCAAGTTCGCTGCCGGAGGTTCTGCATAACGTCGCAGTGGGAGGTACAGTAATCTGTCACCACATACACATTATGTGTCGTTTATACTATAGTGAGGCTTTGGGGGCCTGAGCATTCAGATAGGTAAAACGAGAGCATGGGATAGAATTAATTGGGTCGATTTGCTATACGGGGAGCGAAGTGCTTGCCAATAGAACATATAAACAGGCTGCAAAAGTTTGGCTGAAGATGACAGGCTCTAGTTTTAGCACATTGTACGTGGTTGGTAGAAATCTAATGTGTGCAACTGAGGACGTTGTTAACTCCTGACGCTGCTTCGCTAAGGTGGGAAAAGCACCCAACTCTACTCCGACATTCAGAAGGGCAACATGAGCAGAGGCACCATAAGCTAATGATCACAGGTGAAGTCACACTCGTAAACCTTCCCTGTGTTGATAACATCACCAATCATGGTTGTTATGCCTCGTATTAACAAAGGATCATTCTTAGGTCATGTCACACATTATCATAGATCTATTTTCATGTAATTCCGTTTCAAATTGTTTCTCTCTTCCTTTATTACTAAGACACTGAACTAAGAACTGCTATTTATTCATCATGATGGACGCATCCACAGCACTGTAAAAGGAGACGTGAGAAAAGCATTATCCAGATATTATCATTTCCTTTTATTGCGATCCCCTGCACATCTAACATGCATCTTATCTTTTTCTTCTCTCATATGACCTTTCACTGTCTCCCTGAAAGGAGACACCTGTCTATTCAGGAACAGCAACGTGTATGTATCATCATAAAGAATAAAACGCTTTCTGCAGACCAGCGAAAGTGATATTGAAACTTAACATAACATCACATCAGAACCTTCACACACACTTACACCAGCAGCATTTGCATTTTCAAATAAGATTCATTTCCATGAGGCATTAAGGCATGGAGATATACTACTGTAGCAGAACATATTTTGTGAATCTTAAAAATGGGTGAAACAGCAAACAATATATCTCCCGGGTACTCCAAGGGGTCTTTCTATCACCTGCACTGTATTAGAATATAGATGATGCGCAAATCATTTCGGGAATATAGCTTCTTTCCCCAAGACCCCGAAAAGTTTGAAAATTATTGACACATATACATTTCAGCACTGGAGGCGATGTTGGTAGTATCATCTGGTTACTAAATCCAAAATAAGACATAAGGCTTGTGAAACCGGCCGTGAAATGAACCTCAGCTGGACGCGCGCGATTTCCATCGACGGATATTTATACTGCCGGTAAGCCTACTGGGAAATCATGGATGCGAAGGTAAGAAACCAACAACATATATATACGTGTCCAGTTGTGTCTCGGAATAAATGTAGAACAGAATACAGTGTTGCCTGAGTTTGTGGAGAGAAAGGATGTGTACATGATGAATATGTGTGGATACTGAAAGACTGGAATGTGTAGCTACGGTAGACTGGTACCGATACATGTAGTGTATGGATGCGGTGGACTAGTACACGTAGAGTATATAATTGCAGTAGACTGACACCCATATATGTAGAGTGTGTGGGTTGCTGTGTATATAGAGTATGTGGGTTTGGTGGAACGGCCATGTGTATGAGTGTGGTGGACTGGTCCATGTAGAGTGTGTGGGTCTGAAGGGACTGGCATACCATGAGGCATCATAAAATACCTCAAACATAAGTAAGTGTCCTTTAGATGTTTTAAAAGCCTTACAATTAAATGTCTTGGAGAAATCCTGTACAATAATGGGATCTCTGGGAGGACAAGAGGAGGCAACATTGAGGCTAGACACAAGCACGTCCTGTGCAAGTCGTGTGTAATAGGTCTGAGCATAATTAACTCTCACGGTTTTATGAGAAACAGGATAAATGAAATGACATAATGAGCAGCCTGACAAGTGCTGAGAATAAGTCGAGTGCATATGATTGCGACTCGTGTGCTCTGAGAGGAAAAATAAATGCAAAGAACATCGATACACTGCAAGGTACGTGAAAAATATGGTGTTGAACGCCTTTACCATGAAGTAACATGCGTAACACAGTTTGAGATAACTGATACAATCTTCCAGTAATCAAGCAGACGAGACTCAGCATGGACAGTTAAGGCTATTTATCATCATTATCTTTCTATATTATCATTATTATTATTATTATTATTATCATTGTTATTATCATTATTAGTATTATTATTGTTATTATTATTATTATCCTTACAACTCCATAATTCGTTCTCCAGGGGTTCTTGCAGTTTCAAGGCTGACCTACAATCAGGGGCAGGATAAGGATGACTTCTACTTGAAAAAGAAGCTTAACTCCAATATCAAAACCTCGCCGAAGGTGACATTTCACTCACCTTAACTACAAGCAGTAACGCTTCGCCATGGCTACATATTACAATATGGAGAAGAAATAGCATGTCCCTGTGGTCCTCACATCCACAAATCGTGCATTGCCTTCAAGAGAGTTAGAGCAAAGAGTGTAAGACTTCAGAACCTGGCTAGAGAAATGACCAGCCGTCCATTACTGTTGATAATGGGTTAATGTTCCAGCCAAGAAGAAACACAGATTAACGTGAGGGCTGGCGCTGTTAGAGGATAATGGCAGAGTCTATAACATACAATGAGGTTTAACGCCAAGTATTGTGAGCCTCTGGCTCCCAAAACTGTATATTCTCTCTTATCTTAAAGGTTCCGGTCATGGACCAACACTCAAATACAAAGAATACAAAGGAAATCAAACGGGAACAGTCCAGTGGGTCCTTTCAAGGCCAGAACAAGCTTAAGAAAGACATGAGAACAGGAAAAGTAATCTAAAATTTTGAAGAGGTAGAAAATCTGATTTATGAAAGACATCTGTCATAGCTATTTGGAAAAGAAACGTGATTTATGGCGAAAAAGTTAAAGATACGAAAAATATTTTCATGATTGTAGAGAATTATTTGTGGATAGTGTTAGTGGTAGCCCGGCAGCTACATGGAATGCGATCCAGATACTACCAACTTTAGCATAGCCTGGAAATCGAGTCTGAAAAAAAAAAAATTGTTGAGGATCGATCTAAAGATTTCTTAACAACTTACAATGATGATCAATTGTAAGATTCAGTTGGCATCCTAAACTGAATCCCGATATCTGTAAGTCCACATGATATATATCAATATTTCAGTCGGTAAACTACATTACCCCTTCTGAGTCCTTTTTCATTCATACTTGCTTGTCTTTTCCCGCATTAGCAAGGTAGCACCAGGAACAAAATAAATGTGTATTCCTTCACATCCATTCTCTAGCTGTTATGTGCAATGCACCGAAACCACAGCAACCTATACACAACCAGGTCAAATAGACCGTTCTAATGTTCCCTTTGCCCTGGCTCACTCCACTGACACGTCGTCTCCTGTATACAACATCGTTCCAATTCACTCTATCCCGTGCACGCCTTTCACTCTCTTCACCTATGATTTAGTGATGTATCTTTACGTTCACCAAATTAGTCTCTCTCCCTCTCTGGCACACCCTAGCCTCATTGTCTCGCGGAAGTAAATCCAGGATATACTAAATCAATAATAAGAAAATACAGTAAACAAACGTATCTCTAGATTAAAGATGAAATACGTAAAACTGTATTCGGGCTGGTCTGGACGACTAGTTGGGCTAAACCGGTTCCAGAATAACAAATATGAATGAACAGCCGAGGAATTCCAGGCTGTCTGCAGATGATTCAAAGAAAAACATGATATATTTTCCGACTCACGGATCTGGGTAAATATTTTCTTTGCAGAAGTTCTGGTCAAATCGCGTTTTATATTCAAGCTGTGACAGAACAAAGGGAAAGAAAAATACTGTTGAATAACACATCGTATCGTTGAGCGTGTGTGTGTGTGTGTGTGTGTGTGTGTGTGTGTGTGTGTGTGTACTATATGTTTTACAGGAAGAGAGTTTCACACTCACATTGCCCCGTCTCTTAACCTTGTATGTATGTTACATGTTTTTATTTTCATGAGAAACACCAGCCTAGGATAGTTACCCATTTATCGACCAGCCCCAAAGGTAGGATGAACACTTTGGATTGGAAGTGGGCCGACTGCCGCGCTAATTCGAACGCCCGTGCTGACTAATGGTCAGCAACGTTTAGGTGAGTGCGTAATTACAGTACATGGAAAGTTCTATACACGTGGGGTTCCACCTCAAACTTTTTTTTCCCACATGAGATTTTTTTTTGTTCGGTAAGTCTGGCGCGTAGGAGACTTTAAAAGTTAAGAATAAAGAGCTGCGTGAGTTTTGTGATGTCGACTGTTTTGTGCAAGAAGGAGAGTCCGTGTGTCTGTCGACTGAATGCCAGCGACTTAGCTACGTAAGGCAGAAGGAAAAGACAGCACTCTGGGCCAGAAATGCTGGCTTGACAACCGTATCAACACCTTTTACAACTAAACTTAAGCATATGTCTTAAATCCAGTTTCAATGCCAAGAGAAGAAATAGTTTTACGACAAATGGACAAGAGTTGAGGATATAGTATCAGCAATAAAACAGATGAAAACAGATAAAACAGGAGACCCAAATGAGTTTTATTCGAGGACAATGAAAGTAGAGAAAAATCACATATCTAAACAATTGAATACTTTCCTCAATAAGTCACTTGCAACGGGAAAAGTTCCATAGAAATGGAGGCTTGCTAATGTGATGCCCATGTTTAAAAAAAAGTAATAATTCACCACTCGGGAACTATCGTCCAATCAGCTTAATGTCTGTGGTTAGTAGATTTATCGACACCATCAATCGGGATAAGATTCTAAACCATTGAAAGGACCACTATCAACTGATTATCAGCATGGTTCATGTCTAACAAATCTGTTTGATTTCTATAATGATATGATCAACAAGCATAATGAAAGTAAAGCAGTTGACGTCATCTATCTAGTTTTCAAAAAGCATCCCATAAGGACCCGCATGAAAGGTTACTAACTTAAGTTGGGTCACATGTTATATATGGGGTAGTACTTCGATTGTTAGGAATTTGGTTAACTGGCCATAAACAAAGAGTTATTCATGGTCAAGCCTCAGTATGGTTAAACGTAACAAGTGGTGTACCACAAGGATTAGTCTTGAGACCGGTCCTCTTTCTCATACGTATCAATAATATCGATAAAGGGCAGCATCGATAGATATCGAAATTCGCAGACGATGCTAAATTGGAAAATGAATCTACAACAAAAATTCAACGTCTGCAGTTTCAGACAGACATAGACACACTGATGGACTCGGCTCACAGGTGGCAAATTAATTCTAATAGCGATAAGAGCAAAGTTTACCTGTTGGAAGTAGAAATGAAAAGCAAGCTACAGTATGAATGCTGCTGAAACTTGGGTGTAATAATCTCTGGTGATCTAAAGCCAAATAAACAGCGCACAGAAGCAGTTAAAAAAGCGGACAAAATTCTTATATTTACAGGTAGGGCTTTCGAAAATAAGTGCAGGAAATCAACCCCACGCTTCACATGTTACTCGTGTGTTCTGTTTTGATCATTCTACTTGAGGAAAGACATAGGATGAATGGAGAAAGTATATAAACAAACTACCAAGATGATTCCCTGACAGAGAAAAAAAGTATGTGAGAGCCAACTAAACGACTTAAATCTATTTAGTTTATAAGAGAAAAGGTTAAGAGGTGATTTGATATATGCATTCAAAATTATCAAAGACCGACAATCACGATCTAACGACCTACAAAGGTTTGATTTCACTCGTAATAATGGTTACGACTCGTGGACAAACGTTTCATCTCGAATGAGGCGAAATACTTTTTCTTCAACTGGATTGGTAACATATGGAATAATTTACAAATTAAGAGTGTTTGATAATAGTACCATATATACCATATATACCACACTGATCTATGATTTTCATATCCCTTCCACTATCATGAACAGCCTCGAAGGGACCAAGTGGTGTACTGCTGTTTGAATTTCTCTGTATTCCTTTGTAATTAATACTCGTGTGAATTTATGTTATGTCGACTGTTGTGTGCAAGATGGAGAGTGTGTGATGGTCGACTGAATGCCAGCATCCCAGTTACGTGAGGCTGAGAGAAAAGACAGCACCCAGGGCCAGGGATGGGAGCTTGACAACTTGAAGTCTAACGCGTATCAGCACTTTTTTTCTTCTTCTTTTAACCTTCCTGTAATCTGTGATGACTAACCTGTCAGTCTGTAAAGCGGATCCTGTCAGCTCGGCTCGTCTCCTGCTCATCTCCTGCAGAGCCCCTCTGACGTGTTCAACCTTGACGTCATCGCCCAGCCCGTGAAGGCTGTACATCGCGCATGCACCATATCTCCGTGTCCAGCTGACTATTACTGGCGCGCATTGATCAGCTGCCTCAAACTTCAGTTCTGTTATGGTCAATTCGTTAGTCTCATGACTTGTGCATCACTTCCAAAACCAAATATGTGACACTGAGATCTATCAACTACATTTTATTCTAATTAGTGCTTGGCCCAGTTGTATATCTCATTATTGGCCTACATATATATCTCACTATATGTGTTCATGTTTGCTATATTCTTTACTTTTCGTCCTTCATATTCATTCATTATTGCCAACTTAAGATTGTGTACTTTTCACCTAGACTCAAGGAAGCATTTTATTCATGATATGTCATATATCTAATTTTTTCCCTAGTCCCTAAATTTGTACCAGATTTTGTCATTCTTTATTTCCTTGATTTGATGGTTTTGTGGGCTGTCTCCCTGATATAACTGTGAATGCTTCTGTGTTCCCTATCCATTCATTTGTATACATTGATGCATTTGACTCCCTCGCTTGTTCTGTCATCCTTCAGTAAGTTCTGTTACAACATGCACTACATGTATATGCTAAATTCATCTTTATAGTTCTAGGACCTGTTGTTATTAATCTATCTATATGGTAATTACCGTAATCGAATTTCGCATGACTTATCTGCCGTATTTCTAGGATTTTCAAATCAGTGATGTTTTATTGTTATGTTTTTAGTTTCGCTCAGGACACAGATGATTCGCTTTATTTTATTGTACTGTATTTTCTCAGTGTGTTGAGTGATCCTTGCACATCAGCATTTCTCTTCTGTGTATGGGAACAATTCCCTGTTTATTAGCTTCTCAGAGAGATCTTTAAGCCTAATGTTCAGATAATTGCCGAGCGGCATCATTCCTTAGGGCCAATTAGTGCTCACCCCATACACCCTGCTCACACCTCTGCGTTTCTACTAATTTTCGTTCCTCTTTCGTTTTTTTGTCATTCGCGTAGCCACGTATTCATGGTAGGTTCCTTGCGTGGTTAGATTTCCTTTGTCCTTGTGGAAGGGGAGTAGTGAAAACTGGGTCATATATCTTGTCACAATGTGCTCTGACAATCTTTCTTATCTTAGGAAGGTATCATGGATCAGCGTCTTCCAAATTCCTCAAGACAATGTTCTTAGCACTGTCGTCTTCACGCGGAGACCTGTTGACAGTCCTGTCTGTGTCTATGACCTTCTCTAAAATCTGTCAGCAAGTCTATTACCTCCCTCGCTCGCTCCGTCTCTATTTTAGTCATTCCTACAGTTTCATTTAAATCCCATTGCATCTCGGGTTTATGTTGTTCTACATCGATCTTC
>JAUTXX010550442.1:0-10325 GCA_032273605.1 Panulirus laevicauda
TATATATATATATATATATATATATATTCTGACTTTCCTACACAACTAGATGAAAGTCAAGAATTACGGCTTTTATATGCACGATTCCTTTATACCCAGGTGGCTACGAGTTCGAGTCTGGCCTCTAAACTAATTTGAAGAAGCGGACGTCCGATGGGAGGAAATTTGAATAATTCACCCACGTTGAGGGAGTAGAGAAGACCTCATTGCGCTCAGAAATGTCGACGGACGGGTCTATATAACCTGGAGAAGTTCTTAGGTGGGACTGGTCTTTGGAAAGCAGACAATATATAAGATCGAGTTCCCTGAGCTTCATGTTGATGAAAGGCCCATGGGGGAGTGACGGGTGTGGTTGGTGATGGGAGGAGGAGGAGGAGCTGGGCTGGGATGGATTGAAGCTGATGGCGAGCTAGTTAACGAATCGTATCGAGCAGTTTATCGAGATATAATCATTCCTGGATTGGGGTTATTGGATAGTGATGGCCGGCGTGTGGCTGATGACTGGGAGGTGTAAATATGTCCTTAGAGACGAAGGGTGATTGTGTAGGATGCACTTCACGGAACTAAGTGTAGTAGTGAGTGGCACGGGCGGTGATAGCAGTTAGCAGTGTCTATCGCTCTCTGTGCCACTGGGTGAACAGTGTACATTGAACGAGAGAGAGAGGGAGTATGGCAGGCGAAAGATGTACCTTCATTTCATCCTCTACAAGTCTGTAAATTGACGCAAAGGCAGACATATGGAAACCTTCCGACTAGTGAATGTTTGATCCAAAATTAAAACTTTCTTGTAATTCTCTTCTCTGCCACAGGACTTTCCAAGGGCTACCATGACGACGGACGGGACTACGAGTTCGGGGACTACTACTACAGCTACCAGGAGGCAGACGCGGAGCCGCCCACCTTCCTGGCGCGACCCCAGACCTTCACAGTGGAGGTGGGCCAGTCCGTCATCATCCCGTGCGACGTCGACAACCCAGGTCGGTTTTGCCTCTCTCTCTCATATCATATACTTGTATCCACATTGGTGCCGTGGCGAAAATATTTCTACACCTCGCACGCACTAAAGATGTAGCATGATACTGTATTCTTTCGTGGTTATTCCATCACTTCAAGATTAAGGTGGGTGGGTGGGTCAGGTGACCTGATATACCCGTCCAGGTGAGGAGAGGTCACGTGAAATACGTGAACCGATGCAATTCTTAAAGTTAAAAACTGGCACAGTATTCAATATTCTTTTTCATTTGCTGTAAATTTCATAGCTGCATATAATCACAAGTATTCAAAACTTCTCCCTTGTTGTAGCGGTGACCTTCAATATACATATATTAAACTTTTCTGCGTTTCCAATACTATTCATCACTTCTTTTTTACCATTTCACGGTCATATCTTTTTTTTCTTATCCTTATCTGACTTTATCAGTTTGTGATTTCTCAGGAGGCAAGCTCAGGCTAATCATCAAAAAAGTGCCTGCCAACGGTGGCAGCGAGAAGCTGTTATCAGTCGGTAAGGACAAAGTGATGCCAGACCCCAGGATGACGGTGGATGGGTCTCGCCTCACCATCTCTCATACTCGACCTCGAGACGCTGGAACCTTCATCTGCCACTTCGACCTCGAGCCTCCAGTGCAACTGAGGCACACCCTGGACGTCCAGTATGCCTCTTCAGTGAAGGCCATGGTGCCCCCCGAGCAGCATGTGGCTAGGGTAAAGAGCGTGACGATGGAGTGTAAAGCGCATGGCAACCCAGAGCCCATCATCCGCTGGTCACGCCAGGAGAGCTCGCTGCCCTCTGGTCAACGTGGCCTACAGGTAAGAGCCATTGCCGATCAATCAACCAAATTTGCAGGATAAACTTACTGTAGGTACGAGAATGTTCAAGTTCAATATACCCTCATTCGTTTTGAAATGTTCCAATAATCCGATATAAGAGCAGAGGCCACTGACCAGCGTCTTGTCATTTTACCAAATCCATTGAAGTTGAGGTATCATGTCTCCTCCATTCCCCTTTCCCCTCCCAGGGCCACAAGCTGACGCTGGAGAACGTGGACCGCCACATGGAAGGCACTTATCTTTGCATCGCTGACAACGGCATCGGCGAGCCAGCCTCGGCTGCCATGTCCCTCACCGTCGAGTACCCGCCAGAGATCATCACACAACAGGTGAGTCATCCCCCCTTCTTTGGCCCTCTTGTGGCTCCCAGAGGAATCAAGAGTTGATAATACTTCAAACGTGTCGATGAAATAAGTCATTTTTCTTCACTTAGAACTTTGCCAGCTCCAATCTTAAGATACTAGACGTAACTGCATTTCTGATATACGGATACGCATCTAACGCCTCAATGAAAGGAAAATAATTGCGTTGTTGCGTCAGTCTGTCGTGAGGACGGGCGAGGGAGACCACGTTGAGCTGGTGTGTGTGGTGAGCGGCCGACCGCCGCCCGATGTAGTCTGGACCCGCGATGGAAGCCGACTGCCCGACAGCCTCATGGACACCCAGCTGCACCTTCCTCAGCAACCTTCCCACGGCTCCCCCACCTATGCCACCCATAGAAACCAGATGCATATCGCCCACCGCCACACGCTCACCATCAAGCACGTCACGGAGAAGGACTTTGGGACTTATGTCTGCATCGCGGAGAATGCCCACGGCCAAGAGAACGCCGTGATACAGATGACAGGTAGGTTGGCATTGCGAAGACTTGACACTCAACCACACGAAATAATAAACACTGTCTAACGATGTATGAGAACAATAGGAAGATTCTGGGTAGAGGTAACAGGATCTGCAACTTGCACATATCCTTCGTTTCCACGAATCAAGAAGCTATCTATTGTTCTAGGCAAGTAAGGTGATAGCCGTACAATCATATTCGTTCAGACGTCTTCATACAAGGTTCTTCCATAAACATTTCCACATAAAGAATTCCCCAAACATGACGCATGGTCTCATATTCAAAGTCCTCCACATTAGATGAATCCTAAGACATTATTATGATAACCTCCTCTGCAAGACTTTTCCGTGCCACAGTAGAGCTCCCTAGAGCACTTTCTTACATCCTTCGAAACTTCTTTGCTGTGGCTTCCTCTCCCCATGCTAGATATGTTGTTATAGCACATCGCTCACTGCATCCCACCAGGTCTCCCAAAACCACCCCTGGTGACGAGCAGCCCCAACGGCGGGGAGGACAACAGCTACACCCTGACATGGGAGACGGAGAGCTACTACCCCATCACCGAGTTCATCATCAAGTACCGCAAGACCCACCTGGGGGCGTGGCACGTGAGTACCTATTGCTCAGCTTGACAGTGACTCTCATGTCAGACTGCTGCTATACTGATAGTACATTTCAATCCATGAAAAAAAATTAAGAGCCCCCTGTTCACTACCAAGTCATACTTGCCATTCTGTGACTTCCCCTGACCACTTCACATGCCCTGATACAGCTCATAGGTAAGACTTCGCCTCCTGAATGACACACTGCTCTAGTTCTCTCTACTCCATGCACGCTTCTCACCCTCCTACGTGTCTAGATCCCGGTAACTCAAAGCATTTTTTCGCTCTATCTTTCAGTCTCCCCTGGAACCACTCACCCTCCTCCCTTCTGGCTCGCACACACGCCTTGCTTTCCCGATAGAGACTTCTTACTGCGTCTAAAGCTATACTCCTAACCCATAATCGTAGCACCTTCTAAGAGACATTTCTGTCAGCCTCATCACACTTTTTTCCCCCTAAATCCATGAATGTCAAATCCCTTTCTTTCCTTAAGAATTTCTTGATATTTCAAAACCACATTGTTCCTAACCAGTCTGATGCTCTGTGCATGCCAGGACGCTCTCCCTCTTCTGCGTACCAGACATACTCGAATACATTTTTACATCTACATGAGTAAAAAAGTACTGCTTGTCTTCGCCATTCGTCCTTGTCAATCGCACTCACTACTCCTCTATGACACCTGTCATCCTTGCTTGTCCTCTCAACCTGGTGATACCACGTACCCTCTCGACGTCCCTCTTTACCCTACCGCTTTCCGACATGTTTTGGCCCCAAGATTTCACCACATATCCAAGCCGTCTGACTCAAGAGAGTATTTCCATATCATAAGCTTTCGGCATATGCACTGACGAAGTGCTTCTTGCTCATATTAGAACTACGATCCTAATACATCCGTCCTTCTCCTCCTATCGAAGGTAAACTTCCCTTCAGCAGTATCTAACATACTGAACTATCTCCTCCTTCCTCAGAGGAATCGCACCATGGTGATGGCAGGCGCTTGGGAGAACGTTTCCCGGGTAATTAGTGCCAAAGAGGCAACCCACGGCACCCATCATCCCATGTTCTTCACGCTGGAGGGGCTGGAGGTGGCCACCGACTACGTCGCCATCGTCAGGGTCAGAAACAAGTACGGCTGGTCGTCTGAATCTGGCAGCTTCTCCTTCTCCACCAAAAAAGGTGAGGGTCTAGTACGGCTAAGAAAGTTCCAAAGACTTTTGATTCCTCAACAGGATTCTTTTGCAGGATAGGTGAGGGTCTTGTGGTAGGGAAAGTCCGAAGACTTTTGAGTCTTCAACAGGAGAGGGCGTTGCTTACGCAATATGGTCGGCAGTCGGACATCAACAACACTTAAAATGTATGAAGCTCCCTAGTTTGCAGAACCCACAAAATTTTCAGTAAATGAATGAATAAAAAGGAGTAAAGCTAAGACAGTCAACACAATACAGCTAATAAGCTCTCTGCTATGGGAAAGATTAAGCTCAGACGGTCAGTTGAATCAAGAAGCCTTGCCCACTGCATTACGATAGGAACATTTCATGATGGCCAGCAGCTGGGTCTGATAACCTGAACCTCTACTATGAGAAAGGTTAAGCTTATATAGACGGTCAGCAGAGTCTAATACCTTCTCAATACCAAGAAAGGTAAAAGAATGGTATTGGATAATATAATGTAGACGACCGTCCAAGCGTCATAATGAACATCGACTGGACCTTCAAGAATTTGCCTCAAACGTCTGTAGTTATGACACAAGAAGGCAAGGGGAAACTGACCCGTTCGCTTAAGACGTTCTGAAACGCTCCGTATTTTTTTCTCCTTTTCTCTAACAGTTGTCTCTTTCCCCAGATAGCAGTTTGTATTAGCCTCAGTCCCGTGTAAATAAAAGCAACACTACCGTCTCGCCTAAGTTATGAAATTGATATTTCATTAACTTATCCCCAATGGATAAAAGAAAACGGGTTTCGAAATATCACACCTGAATATGAAATCACTCCCATATTCCTTGTTTTCCTTGCAATCTTTCGATACACGAATTGCTTCAGGTGCACTTGCAATGATTTCCCTGATCACTGATACAATATGATGAATAAATATTCTTCAACAGATAATTAGTACCTCTGGCATTATTCTCCATCGTCTCTGATATTATTTGCTCTCAAAAGTATTATGCATGAAGTGAAAGCAATTCCCATCAGACTCAAATATTATCTTATCCTAAGTTTCCTCTCTTGATAACGTTTTGGGCATAAAATTCTAACATGATTAAAGTTCGACGAGTAAAATCAAAATAGCAAAACACAATAACTCAGCTCTGACCTTTTGCCTGTACAATGTGAATATTCCACATAATACAAAAACCACTGGTCATGCATATTATTATTACTGTAGCGATCAAAGCCATTTCATTACGTGCAGAGTTAAATAATTCCCAGTCTCTACACCAGCTATTTAAATGGAGATACGGAATTCTGAACACAGTAACTCATATTTGCAATACATGACAGGAAAAAAATATATTCAACTGGGTAATTTCTTACATCAGTTCGATATGCGAACTGATAAGTTGAGGTACACTTACATTGATTTCTCTGGTCATTAAGGCAATACAACAAAATATATTTTCATCACCAGGGAATCGGTGCCTCTGGGATTATTTTCCATTGCCTTTATTGTAATATTGACTCTCCAAGTATTTTACATGAAACCTATTACCATCAGACCAAAATACAGTGTACACACACACACACACACACACACACACACACACACACACATTGCAAATTAAAGACAAGCGTAATTTTACACATGATTTCCATTATGCAAATACTGTACTAGCTCAGCGTACCATGAAGCGCAAGAGAGAAGAGTAAGTATGTGTGTGGGTGTGTGTGTGTGTGTGTGTGTGTGTGTGTGTGGACGCTTAATTGGTCGAGTCAGACGGCGTTCTTCCCCTGCGAAAGGTAAGAGTTAACGCAAATACCCTGAAATATGGAGAAAATCACACGAATATCTGGATGGTTCAAACTCAGATCGTAAGTCATACTTCAAAATGTGCATCGCAGTCAGCTCTTATCTTTTCTCTACGTCGCATGCATCCAGAAATCTAACGTCCGGTGACGGACAAGAGCCAAACCTCACGATAAACTTAAGATCCTTATTGAACGAACTGCTTCAGGAATCACCTTCTCAAAGTTGTTCTTTTCTTCTTTTTTTCACCTGCTCTCGTTTCAGTGATGGCGGTGCTGCAGTCCACCAGCGGAGCGAGATGCCACGCCTCAGCCTCCGCCTTCACCTTCCTGTTGCTGCCGCTCCTCCTAGCAACCATATAGTAAAGCAACTGCCGAGTTTCGTGAAGGATATGCAGCCACAGTCCGCGCACCACATCAAACGAGCTTTCCTCGGCGAAGATCTGCACTGACCCATGAGTTTATGTCGAGTCCTCACTTGCCTGGACAGCTATCTGATATTGGGCAAGTCTCCAACGATTTCATCCATTTGGTAAACAGTTACACAATGGATTACGTGGATGAACTGAAGGACAGGATCATGTAAATGACCCTACAGGCAGTTTATCTAATCATGAGAGTAGCTGTGACACTCAATATATATCTTTCGTGCATGTAGCAAGTGACGATATTTATGGCATACATTCTTTTTTTTTCTCAAGTCATACGTAACAGAGCCAGCTTTCCACAAGCGACTGACTAACCCACTACTGCGGTAAGGGTAGGTTTCTTTTTTTTTGCCAGGTATTGCTTGCAGCGGTAACCTTTTTGCAAACAGGATTCACACATGCAGTGCAGTCACGTGCAGTAGAAGTGGCTTGTAGGAAAAAAAAAGTTACTTGTGGAAATTGAACTTCCAACAGAGGTCATGAACGGAAAGAAGAAAACATAATAACTGTCCAATCTTGTGTTTAAGACTTGCGTGATAATGTCACTCCCATTACCTGACTGATGTAGGATTATCACCCAGAATGGAGGTAGTTTGTTCATTGCTGTAGTCATCTTTTTTATATGTAAAGTGTGTTTGCTTTGTTTCAGGTGAAACAATACTGTGAATCTTTGGACCTGATCCAAAAACCTGTCTCATCCCGTTGTACTACGCTCCTGTGCACGGGCGTCATTGGTGTACAAGTATGCATAACTAACGCTCGTGCACATCTGCGAACAGCTGTTACGAATAAGAAGAGTCAACATCTGTCATATATGTGCAAGAGTAAACAGGTGTTATTTTCATCTTGGTGTTCTCATGACAAAATGTGTATTGACGTCTTATCCCGCCATCCTCGGGCCTCGTCTGCTGATTTTTGAGAAATCGAAATCAAAGGAAATTACTAAGCTTTATGGTCTAATGTAAATAATGATGGTGAACCAGATGATACACTCAATCAATGTCCAGTATCATGTTAGAAAAGAGGACATTGGTAGCGAGGAAAAAAAAATAATGATGTATAATGTTTGACATTTGCTAACCTATCCATGCTTTATTCCACATGCCAATCTTTCTCAGCTTTATGATAATGGCCGGCTGCCAATACAGCGTCTTCATGGTAAATATCCTGTTCTGCAAATGATAAGTTTATGTCATCTCTCTAATACCATGAGAAGAGCTAGTTACTGTACGTGTGACATACATTTGTTTTGAGTAAGATTCTTTTTCTTATTTCGTATCTTTCATGCAACACCTACGATACGAGAAGACATTCCAGCGTATACTGATGATAATAAACTTTGCCTTCGCTGATTCCCACCATTTATTGAATTAACCGAACCACCAATATCCACGCTGCAACCCACTCGCTCGCCTCTTACCGAAGGACAGACCATGATTATGTAGACCAACTGTGCATTTATATAGACCGGCAATACATTCAAGATGATGGCATGCTGGAAACTATGCTAAGAACGCGCGCCCCTGACTAGTCCTATGGTTAGAGATTTGTAAAGTCGAAATCTATGGTAGCAGTCGCTGCTTCGACGTGATCCGCGTCAGATAGGGTCGCTGGTCTTATATCAACTATATTCCTTGGACCGAGCTATGAGCTTCACCATAGCTATTCCGGATTATTCAAATTTTCCTGAATGAACTATACACTCCTCATTTGCTCCGCTTGCCTTCGATTGAAAAATATGTATATATTTCGAATTGAGATGGGACAATTGCACCATGGTACGTTTACTCATCACGAAAGAGACAGCTTGTCTAATGACATTAAAAAATCAGGATTTAAGGACGCTAGTATAGGAGAATGAGGCTCTGTCTCATGCTACAGGCGTCAGGAATGTTTGTCTGGGTGCACTTCTCGAGAAAGACGGTCCAGTACCACTGCAAGGCATTCAGTTGCACAAAAGGGGTGTTCCGATGGGAGGTAGAGCAGAGACGGAAGCGATCGATCGCCCCGTTGCCACCTAGACTTACCAGGTATACACGACACTTATGGATAATGATTTATATACTCTTTCGAACGTTCTTATTTAGCCCCACGACAGGAAAGACAAATGTATATATGTAAGTTTACGTAACTGCTTTAGTGATTTTTCAGTGAACATTAACAGTGTCGTGTTTGAACACCTTTCTAACGCACTGATGTATGGCTAGGATCAAGGAATTTTCGCCTTTGCAAAGAAAACATCAGTTATCTAATCGAAGAAAAAAACTCCCCTGATCGTTAATATCAGCCGTTTAATAATATCAAACATCAAAAAATTAATTTTCATACGAAAGATGGTCATTCCTTTTACAATATACAGAGGCTGTATTCAGTTTTATGGGAATCTAACCAAGTCTAGCGATCTAATCTAACAGCCAAAAACAAATTTACGAAGCACCAAGTTCTCAAAGATATAATGTGTGTTGACATAACCACTCTAATTCTCTAATTCCATAACCACTCTAATTCTGAGCTTTTTTTTCATCATTAATGTGCAGAGTTTGTAATCGCCGTCTGTCCGCCCCGCTCCTCAGCCTTTAACCAAATTCTAGATTGTAATCCCCACCTCCACCACCTCACCCCTCCATCAACTCGTGGGTAAGCCCCTGGTTCAACATGGAAGGAAAAGATATACCATCCCAATCAGAATGGAGATCGACAGGCTTAACGAAGTGGGATGGCATTTTCTTCTCGTTACTCCTTCTCTATCGGAGCTGAAGACTGATCCTCATCAAATATTCAGGTACCCATTTTATCGACCAGCCTCACTGAGTGGATGAACAACTGGGTTGACCGAGGAGCGATTGCCGCAACTAGTATAGAATTCTCCTACAGGGGAAGACTGAAGATTGCTGGCACGTATGTCCCACGTGTGAATGGATCTACTTTCAACGTTGTCGAGGCAAATTGGCTATGACTAGTAAGGTCGAAATACCGACAGCTGAAATATTACAACTTCCATTTCTTTTTCACTTGTCTTAAGAAATAATTAGAATACCCAAGTCTTGAGCAAGTAATAATGAAAGAATTTCATCTTATACGATAAGATTACGTTCCAATTATCATAAAGAATAACCATTGAGAAACATATCCAGTAGGAGAAAAGTCCTTAACCCACCCTGTACAGCTGCGCCACTCCTACCTGTTCTGCATCACATCCACGCACCACACACACACACACCTCACTCCCTCCCTCACAACTCGGGCTATGATGATAAAGACCTCCCCTTCCTTCAACACGACCTACTCGGACGACTTTTTATACCAGGCTGTGTTCCAGAAGCATTAAGTGATATGTCCTTTTTTTAGAAGCATCTTGGCTTTCACTGTATTAGAGCCTTAGATGAAGGTAGCATTCTATAAAAACCCTACAAAAAAAATATCTAGCGATGAAAAAAAAACCATATATATATATATGAAAGTACATATACTTTGCACCAAATCAGTACTTCTTCCAGGTACCTATGTGCTTCTTGCAACATGGATCAGTACATTTATGTACATAGTAACAAATACGTTTTCCTGTAAAAGTAATCAAATGTTGGGTGGAAAAGACTCTCTCTCTCTCTCTCTCTCTCTCTCTCTCTCTCTCTCTCTCTCTCTCTCTCTCTCTCTCTCTCTC
>JAUTXX010550453.1:0-10325 GCA_032273605.1 Panulirus laevicauda
AACTCCACATATATGTAAATATGTAAATATGACCCATCCTCAAGAGATATACATGCCCAGTTAACCTTCCACAACAGGTATATACAGAAGGTGAATACTACCAACCACAAGAGGATGCACCTAGAGAATTCAGCCCACCACAGGAAGCACGTCTGCAACTATAAACCCCAAATGCAATGCTGAGCTGGAGGTACAAATTGCAAATAGAACCCACGACAGGCACTGGACCCGCCGGACTGCCGGCAAGTTATACAATCTGTCCATTTTACGGTCAGATGGCCACGGGCGTTGACAACCCCACCAAGCGTCTATTTCCTGCAGGATACTTCGTCTTCCTTCCTCCCCCATCAGCCAGACCTCCTCCTCCTCCTCCACCACCACTAAGATCTTCTCCTCCATTCTTCTTCATCCCTATGGTCACTTTCTCTGGATGTTTATCCAAGCCAGAGGTGGTGGGTCAACACGTCGTCTCCTCTGTGTCTGTCTGTTTGTCTGAGACACATTCCTGTTTGCAAGATAGTTCAAGAACATGATATACACCACGGGTACCCTCCCCGTGTAAGTGACAAACTGATTATATCTTGGGACAAGAAGTCACACAGAAACTGCTCATCAATCAGGAAAAAAAAGAAGTGTTCTTGCAAGCGCTGGTGAGTCGGGAGCGGTGAACGATGGGATGGGAAAGTCATCGAAAACGTGTATGTATTACGCAAAGACGTAGTGTACGAACCTTTGTAAATCAGTTCATTAAGTTTGACTATTTTGCTTTACGTCTAACTATTGGCTGGCCACAGCCACCGTAAGTGTTCTTTGCTTTTTAATCAGTTTCTTAGTGTTTTCTTAAGGCTTCTTTCTCCCTCTAATGTGAACCTTGTCTGTTCGCTGCTGCTGCTAATCTATATTTATCTTATCTTCCGACACTTTTTTCTTTTACGTCGTCTTGTCTTGATAATCAGATGTAGGTCTTTATGTCTTCTTACCAAACAACTTCCTCCTCTTTCCACCGTAACAGCTACATCGTTTCCATTTCTAAATCAAAACAAAGGAGCGTGGCGACAAGTTCTCTAAAGTATTACATTACCCTGTGGGACGTAAGGGGCCATCTCTCAACTGTAAAAGTTTTAAAGCGATTTCCACCACTTTTTACCAAGATCCCAGACTCCCATAAGTAACGCAGACCCGTAGTCGTAGAATTTCGAACTGATGTGTTGAGATTCAAAGTGATTCGTAGAAACTTGAACCGAAGTGCAGTCCAGCGAACTAGATTATATAGTTTGAAAATGAACGCACTAATGCCTCCAACTTGATCAGATAACCCAGAAGTGAATCATAAAGCTTTGAACTGATTCGTAGAACATTAAGCTAATCTTAAGATTTTGAAGTGATTTGTTTTAGTGCTTCGAACTGATTTGTAGAGCTTCAACGTGATTTGTAGAGTTACGACGATTCGATGACCGTCGAATATATATGCACACCTTCAGTTTAATGATTTTGTAACGAAAAATACTAGATTTGATGCTCAAGACCTCGCTTAAGATCCGGGTCACGATAGATCGTGTTATATCTTGAGGATCATATTGAATTATAAGTCTTCATAAAAGTTCGTGAGTTAGAAAAAGGAATTTAAGTAGGTATAAACGGGCGAATAGAGCTAGGGAGTCATTGGGCGTTTTTGTTAGGTGGAGGGGGAGGAATCAGCGTGCAAAGAAGAGGTTGTTGGATGTGAATGTGCGCCAATGGATTGCCTGATTACCTCCCAATAGTGAAAGTTTGTGGTAGGTTTGGAAATGAGGAAGTGACATTCGTGTCAAAGGAACAGTGAAAGAGAACAAACTTGGGAAAGAATTATTTGTACAAAGATATCTTGAAAGGTTGAGCGAAGAACTGCACAGGGTGAAGGTCAGTGAAACTAGTGAATGGGAAAGGATTTAGAGAAACGTGATGGAATATGCTGGTAAAGTTTGTGGCATGTGAATGGTAATGGGATGTAAACGCACGAGAAAAAGGAGTAAGTGGGAAAAAGAGGATATTAAATCGTTTGTGAAAGCGAAAAGTGACTTGAATGGACTATACCTGCAAGGTGTGCGAGTGACTGGGAAGAATACATGAGAAAGTGGTAGGAGATCATGATACCTGATATGGTGACAAAGTATCAATGACCCTAAGAAAAAATAAGACAATCTTTTGAAAGGAAGTGAAGAATGTAAGGAGAACAGGCGAACAGATGTTGGGCAACAGTGGCGAAAGTGGATAGGAAGTAGTGACAGGCAAAGATGTGAGGAAGAGATGAGTATTTTAGGACGACTGAGTGTGTGAGGTGATAGAGGCGGACGTGGTGTGTTTGGGGTGGGATGGCTGTACGTAATGAACGAGTTCTGGTAAATGGTGTGGTGGTAGGAGAGGAGGTGGTGAAGGCTGGGGCAAACTATAAGTAGCAATGTGGCAAGAGAGGTTGACAGTGTTGTGACTGGTTTGTCAGTCAGTCTGTTCGTAGTTTGTATGGCTTACGACAAGGAGACTGCATGCGTCATGCCTCCATCTGTAAGTAAGGGAGACTGAGATAAATATACGAATTATTGACGTATAAGTTTGCCGAGTATATGTGTTTAGGAAACAGAAAGACAGACGCCAAGCTTTCGTCTAGTTCCCAAGACATCTCCAGACGTCCGCAGTGTGGGACCAAGTGTGTTGTCTCCCCCTATTCCGTCCTGCCTACCTCCACATGAACACTTCCTCCTGCTCATTAAAATCTAATACACAAACTCACTATAGTTTAAAGGAATCTTTCTTTGCACATAAATAGCAACTAATGACTCGGTAATATCCTGTATCGTTCTCAGAATGCATCACCAACAGTCATGAACATTTTGTAAATATATGCCATTAAGCATTTGCTTCTGCAGGGTATTATATACGTCTGTATTCTACACTTCACCATTGATCTGTCTTTCCTCCACATTAGTTACCCCCTTCCCTCAAACAACCGCAGTTGATGATTAGAATGAAAATGTAAACGTAAATCATACGTTTAAGACATTGCCTGACACAAAGCACTATATCTGAGATGCACTACCCACCGTGTTCTTAACATGGGATTGTCTTATTGATTCTTATTGACGACGGGGATTTATGAGGATATCACCACGCACCATAAGGACGACTCTGTCGCCACTAAGGGGGTACAGAAGCCACGGTACTTTACACTTACCGTCAGTCAGGTGGTACAGAAGCCACGGTACTTTACACTTACCGTCAGTCAGGTGGCACAGAAGCCACGGTACTTTACACTTACCGTCAGTCAGGTGGCACAGAAGCCACGGTACTTTAGATATCTATTTCCTAATAACTGAATCATATTATCTATGCCAGATAATCCTCACTATGTATATTATCTAAATATCATATCCCATGGTGCCAAGTCTCATCTGTGTTACCAAGTTTCATCTTCTGTTACCAAGTTTCATCTTCCATTGCCAAGTTTCATCTCCCATGTTGCCGTCTCATCTCCCATGTTGCCAAGTTTCATCTCCCATGTTACCAAGTTTCATCTCCCATCTGCCAAGTTTCATCCACCATGATGCCAAGTCTTATCTCCCACGTTGATAAGTTTCATCTCCCGTGCGCCAAGTTTCACTTGACTATAACCTCCCTAAAGTTCCTTTCTGTTGTTGACACCTTTGAAGTATGTGAAACAATGACACGCGAGCTCAGGTGCAAGGAAGTGCTATCAAGTTGGTGGATGTGCTTAAAGTGGATGTAGGTAAAGACGATCTCCAACTGAGTTGTCGGCTGAAAATTTACTCTCCTCCTTCTCATCTTCTAGAAGCCGTGTTGAGGCTATAATGAATAAACATTTCTCTTTTACCAAATTTAAGCTAAAATGATTAAATCAATCACAATGGTGGGGGAAAAAACATTAAATCTAAACTAAATTAAAACTGAATTAATTGAGCTATTATTTTAGAGGTAATTAAGGATTAAAAGCGACAGGTTCTAATTTCAAATTAACATATTTAATAATTTTGGGATAAATTTTGAAAAAAAATATCTGAATATTTTCAGTTTTTGAAGTCGAATACCTCGTCTGTGTCGGAGACTCAGAGTAACAATGTTCGTTTCTGAAGGACAACATATACAAGAAGAATTCCAATACTGTTTTTCACAGTGGCAAAAGAACTTGTTTTGATGAACATTACATTTAGTCAATGATACGAAGATGCTTCATGAGGACTTTGGGATCGAGTGTTGAACTGCTTAGTAATGTCACACAGAAGAATTTAGAGATAAACAATGCAGGGAGGGTGTACAGATGAACCATTAATGGAATTTCTATTCAGTTTTCCTCGCGAGGACGACATAAGAAGAAAACGGCTGGTCAAGGTGAGAAATATTGAATTGAATTGAATTAGAAAAACAAAAATGTTTAGTCACAAACTGCCGCTGACCTGTGGTGGGTGTTTGGACAGTGAAGACGATTCACAGTAAACAAGGGCTGCTCATGTGTCCATAGCCAGGTATGTAAAGAAAAGGCACTGTACTGAGCCTTTTCCAGTGGAAACCATTTGCTTCGACAGCTGCATATTAGGAGTCAAGCACAGCTTCTACAGTCAGCAGGCTGATGCAACTGCCACTACAGCTGATTTCTCTGCTGTAGCACCTAGTGAAGTAACAGTTGACCTTTATGAATAGATGTCTTGATCATATGTTTAATATGTATAATGACAGGAGGCAGATGTAAAGTGTTTGGGTCTGGGTGGTATGCGAAGTGAGAGAATCATGGAGAGTGGTTTGGTGAAGAGAAGAGGTGGCGAAAGCCTTGCATCAGATGAAATATGGCAAAGTGGATGGAATTGCAGTTGAATTTCCAAAGATAGGAGGTGACTGTGTTGTTGACGGGTTGATTAGTATTTTCATGCATGGATCATGGTGGGGTGCCTGAGGATTGGCTGAATGCATGTATAGTGACATTGTAGAAAGGTAAGGGGAACATAGGTGAGTGTTTAGACCACAGAGATATAAGTTTGTTGATTGTATCTGGTAAGTTGTATGGGACACAAGTGATTGTATCTGGTAAGTTGTATGGGACACAAGTGATTGAGAGGGTGAAGGCGTATATAGAACATTAGAATAAGGAGGAACAGTGTAGTTTCAAAAGTGGTAGAGGATGTGTGGATCAGGTGTTTGTTTTAAAGAATGTATGAGAAACACTTAGAGAAACAAAAGGAGTTGTATGTGACATTGATGGATCTGGAGAAAGCATATGACGGGATTGATAGAGATGCCTTGTGGAAAGTTTTAAGAATAAATGTTATGAGAGGAAAGGTGCTAGAAGAAGCGAGAAGTTTTAGCAAAGGTGTAAGGCGTGTGTAAAAGTACGAAAAGAGGAGAGTGAGTGGTTCCAAGTGGAGGTTAGTCCGCATCAGGGATGTGTGATGTCACCATGGCTGATTAATTTGTTTATGGATGTGGTGGTTAGGGAGGTAAAGTGCGAGTATGCAGTTTGTAGGTTGATAGGGCTTGGGAAGTGAGTCAGTTATTGTTTGCTGATGACACTACTGATGGTAGTTTTGAGTGAGAAATTGCAGATATTGGTGACTGAGTTTGGGAGAGTGTGTGAAAGGAGTAAGTTAAGAATAAATGTGAATTAGATCAAAGTTATTAGGCTCAGTAGGGTAGAGAGGTAGGTTAGTTGGAGTGTGAGTTTCAGTGGAAAAAAATTGGAAGTTGTTTTAGATATCTGGGAGTGGATATGACAGCAAATGGAACAATGGAAATGGAAGTAAGTCGTATGATGGGTGAGGGGCGAAGGTTCTGGGAACCCTGAAGAATGTGTGGAAAGACATGTAAGTATTTAGAGGGCGAAAATGTGTATATTTGAAGATACAGTGGTCATGACAATGTTGTATGGTTGATAGATATGGGCTGTAGATAAGGATGTGTGGAGGGGGGTGTATGTGTTGAGAATGAAATGTTTATGGTGTAATGTGAGGTGGTTTGATCAAGTGAATAATAAAAGAGTGAAACAGAGGTGTGGTAATAAGAAAAGTGTTGTTTAGAGAGATGAAATGAGTGTGCTGAAATGGCCTGGACATAGAAATTGAGTTGATAGAAACTGACAAAGAGGATATGTTTGAGAAGTGGAAGGAACAAGATGTGGGATACCAAATTGGAGATGGAAGGATGGAGTGAAAATGATTTTGAGAGATCGTAGCCTGAACGTGCAGAAGGGGGAAAGACGTGCACAGGACGGCGGGAATGGAACGATGCGATACACAGGGGTTGAGGTGCTCTCAGTGGATTGAACAAGCGGCCCTTGGAAACTATGGAAAGGTCTATGGGGCCTGATTGTGGATAGGGAGCTGTGGTTTCGGTGTATTGCACATAACAGATAGAGAATGGAAGTGAGCGAATGCGGCCTTTCTTCGTCTGTTCCTGGCGCTACATCGTAAACGTGGGTATACGTATTCCTATAATTACACAAATGTACACGTGTGAAATACACAGACATGTACATATGGGTGCGTCTGCAGACTACACAGAATTTACACATGTAACACAGGATCGTCTCTCGTGTTTCACAGCGGGTCTCCTGCTGAGACAGAAGCGGCAGCTGCGGATTATTTAAGCTGCTCTTGCCTCTCACGTGCAGCTCTGGAAGCTGGAACATCCCTGGAATTATGGTTGTCTTGACCTGGTGCCTTTGTGTCTTAATCTGAATCATTCCTGGTTTTCTTATCATAACGAGAGCAAACCTGTTGGAAAAAGAGGAAATCCACTTCATAGTCTTCTGTTGCTCAGTGTTCACCAGGGGAAGGCTCCATCCAGGCTTGTCATATCTGTTAACTAACCACTGTTATCCTGACAACCAACTTAAAACTAATAGCGTATAAAAAAGGTAATTCACCAGGATGTGAATGATCGTCAGGTGGTTTAAAGAAAGGCAAGATGGTTTTTATGAGTGTGTTGTTCACTGATGCCGAGGGTCGAGACGTTACTACCTCAGGGTGACGTAAGATGAGGACTCAGCAGCACCAACGGTCATTGTGTAGGGGTTAGCGTTGCTGACCATGACGGGCCGCCCAGGCGTCGAGCGCGTGGGGTCGAATCCTGTTTGCGGCAGTCGGCCCTTAGTCAATCCAGTTGTTCATTCTTCTGTAGAACATGGTCATGTGTGTGTTGCGTTAATGAGATGGCCTTGGTCAGGGTATGTACTCGCCCATGCCGTCTGGACTAACAAAAAAAAAAGTGTGATTATGACGTGAGCTCAGCAGTGTAGTTACACACTGTATCTCTCATTGTCCTTTAGGGTTTGTAATGGGACTACAGTAAAGATGAAGGGTAGGGTGTGTCGTGGGACAACAAGAAAGATGAAGGGTAGGGCGTGTCGTGAGACAACAAGAAAGATGAAGTGTACCAACCATGGACGAAGCAGGAGCCAGGAACCTTGACAATCGCTGCGTCTCCTCATATATCCTTCCTCCTCACATGCAGCGTCCCTCACACCTCCTTCCTCCTCACAGTACGACTTCATAAATCCTTCTTGAGTCTACTACCTCTCCTCACTAGGTGGGGTGGTAGTGTTCCTCGTTGTTTGTGGCACCTACCACTCCCGCCGCCTGTGCTATCTCATGGTTCTTACCACATCCTTACTGCCTCTGGTCCCCACTTGGGAGTGGCGCTGCCTTCCGACACCTTGATCACTTGGACTCGAGGCCCGATGTTCGTACCTTCAGTGAGGTCGATGTACGTACCTTCAGTGAGGTCGATGTACGTACCTTCAGTGAGGTTGAGGTACGCACGTTTGGTGAGGTCGAGGTACGTACGTTTAAATAGGACTCTATACGTCTTTTGTGTAACGCTTGAGGACTGTAGTGGTCGAGATCATACTGGGGTTTCTTTCCCTCTCCCAGCAGCAGTCTTCAGGGGCGCTTCACTAGGTCTCGTTGGTGACCACGAGGCCACATGGGGTCTCTAATTAATCTCTACCTATCACTTGACACCTCGAGGTCACAGGGAAATCCTCAGCACCCCTTCCCCACCTGTTTGTTGAGAGAGACTTTACTAAAGTCTGCCTAGCCCACCATGGGGTCTCAGGGAGAGAGGTCTTCGCCACCACCCTCCTCCCTTAGCTGCGTACCTCCTTTAGAGGTACCTGACCCCCACCCACGCCATGTTTGCATCGCCAGGAAGCGTGCTGAAGACTGCCTTTTCGAGCTCATCTCGTTGACAACACGACTGTCCTTACCGACATCCCAACCCAGCCACTCGCAGTCATCCACTTCCAGCAGTATCAACACATACACACGTATCAATAAAAATAGGTATCAACCGAAGCATCGATACAGCATATTAGATACATTTTAAAGTTGATATTAATAACTCTTACTGGAAATTGTTGCACAAATTAGAGTCTGAGAGGAAAAATTAATTGAAAGTACATCGCAAGGATTGATTTGAGGGAACAAGAGATGACAACTGTATTGTTAAGTCTCTAAGATGCGCCCCTCTTCCTCACACGTGAACATTCACCCCTTCATTATTCACTCCAGCTGCAGCTCACGGGGACAAAGGTCAAAGGTCATCACAAGTCAAGTCTTATGGGGGGGAGTCGTTCTCATGACGACGCAGGTTGCCAGTGGTTCGTCCCAGTTCGAGTAGGTCGTTGCACTGGTTCGCCCGGTTCGAACCGGTCATTTTAATGACTCGCTCCACACGGCTCGTTTACAAGTCGTGGAAGACTGAGCGACCGTCTGATGGATACCCAAGATCATGTCACAGTCGTGTTTCAGGTCGTCATGGGATGGCCACTGACTCTCAGCCCCTCAGAGGTCATCCCAGGTCACCTTGCAGTACCAGGTCATCGATGGTGTCGTTGATAATTGGTCGCTTTTTCACCTAGAGGTCGTCTATAGTCGGCATGGGTCGTACAGGTCTGTTCTAGGTCATCTCAGGTCCTTTCGGGTCTCCAGTTGTTATATCTTGATTGTTACGGGTCACGTCATGTCGTGAATTGCCGATACCCAGTGTGGATTACCACCATACCCAGTCAACTGTATGGCGCTACAAAATGTCACAGACCGTTACAGACAGACAAACACTACGTATTGTAACAGACCAGACTGCAACAAGCTGTTACAAAGCGTCACAGGCTGTAAAGAACTTTGACAGATTGTTAAAGACCATAGCAAAACATTACAGAATACTACAGTCAGTCAAAAGCCGTTACACATTGTTACAGACCATTACTGGCTGTTACGGAGCCCGGCATAATGTTAAAGTGTTGCAGTCCATTGGAGGCTGTTACAAGCCGATACAAAGTGCTATAAACAGTTACAGACAAAGACTGTAAGAGATTATTAGTATGATAGATCATTAGGAAATCGTCAAACTGTTACAGACAGGTGCAGACCGTCCCAGACGATTCCTATTTGCTACAGGTTGTTACACCGTTACACACCATCACAAACCGCTACAGATCATCTCAGATCATCACAGTATGCTGTTGACCGTTACACACCATTACAGATCGTCACACACCATAACAGACGACAAGACACCGTCACACATCACCAGAGACGATGATTGACTTTCAGTGATTATTACAGACCGTCACAGGTCAAATCTCTGAAGCTGGTCGAGGGGAAGATGTACAGCTGTACTTCAGATGTACAGCTGGTGTACTTCAAATGTACAGCTGGTGTACTTCAAATGTACAGCTGGTGTATTTCAAATGTACAGCTGGTGTACTTCAAATGTACAGCTGGTGTACTTCAAATGTACAGCTGGTGTACTTCAGATGTACAGCTGGTTTACATCAGATGTACTGCAGTGCAACTGAGATGTACAACTGATGTACGCCAAATGTACAGCTGATGTACTTCAGTAGTTGAAATGAAACACTTCATCTGATAAAACAGAATATTTCAGACTCACAGAGGCTGTCTGCTAGCCGCTGTGTTATCTTAATCATCTCATCTACTTATAAACTGTGAGAAGAAAATACGTACTTAAAACTCATACATCAGATACTTAAAATCCATAAATCAGATATGTAGAACCCATACATCTAAATCAGATACACAATACCACCTTCGTTCCTGGCTGTTGTACCTCCTACCATCTGTCACTCACGTGTCGTGACAACTGAACACCTGAGAAATAGAATTTCTGCACTGCTTAGTTGTACACCATGATTACATACTGGGGTAATGTAATCATAGATTTGAAATGATTTATCTCTCCCTCCCTCCCCCCTTACTGATTGCCCTCTACCTCACCCCCACGCCACCTGCTCATGAGGACAATGTTGGACCCCCCCCCCCCCC
>JAUTXX010550464.1:0-10325 GCA_032273605.1 Panulirus laevicauda
TTGTTCCTCGAGTTGGACACAACGGCTGGCATCATTGGAACTCTAAAGGTCGACACCCCAATCCTCCCCAAAATAAACGCTACCATAGAACTGGCAGCAGCTGTCGCAGCACTTACCGTTGAGACTCCTGAAGGAATCCACAAGGCTCGTGTAACTTGGCGTTTGACTTACGCTTTGCCAGCCGACTGCTTGGTGACACTTGAACTGGCGTCTCCCCTTCTTACGGAAGATTACGTCGCTAGTATAATGCTAAGTGGTGAGAAAGCAAATTTGGTGCTTAAGGCTGAGCTTCAAGTGGGAGAAATCAGGCATGCTGTTGATGGCAACATTGTCATGACGGAAGTTGGTGGAGAGCTCTCTCTTAACATTGAAACGCCATATAAGGATATCAACAGACTTGCAGTCGCATCTTCCCTGAAATTTGGAGATATGATTGAAATGCATATCATTGCAACACACGGTGATAACGTCAACACACTTAATATGAGCTACGACACAATTGAAAGGAACTTAATGGCTTTAATAAAGTCTCCTTTGATTCCCAGTGGTCAGGTCAGCGCACAGGCTCAACTTACTGGTGACATGGGCGTAAATATGAAGCTCAAGATGGCTCTTAATTACGACGAGAGCACCATTGGTGGCGTCGTAAGTGTAAAGATTTTATCTCCTGACAATATGAGCACCAGCCTAAAGGTTATGACACCCTACAAGGGTTACAAGACGATGAACTTCGTCGCTCGTTACGTGAAGGATGACATCACCAATATTTTGCTCAGTCTTGATAGACCAGTCAAGTTCCTTGTTGACCTCCGCCTGAGTAATACCCAAGACAGAATCATGGCCGACATGAGAGTCGAAACTCCATTTGAAAAGTTTGGGATGATCCATGCCAAGATTGCTGTCCCCCTTAAATTGTTTGCCCCGAGCGTGGCAATCGACGTGGACCTTGAGGGTGCTTTATATGGAGCTAACTTGGGTCTGAGGACCAGGCCGCCCTACGAAGTGACATTGGGCTACCATGCCACCGACTTACTCAGCGGCAAGTTCCACCTCAGGACCGACTCTTCCTTCTTGACTCTGCTTCCATGAATGAAGAACTAACCTTCTGCATGTGTAATTTCTCAATTGGATGGTATACAGAAATATTTGTTATCTCATTTTGTCAATTTTCATTCATCATTATTTGTACTATATATTCTGCCTTCTTCCAAAAATGATACAATACCCAAGTATCTAGGAAAAGATAATAGCAGTAATAGTAATTTTGTAACACTTTACCTATAAATGATAATAATAATAAATACAAGAGGTCCGACTACATGACTTTTATTGTCGAAAGTTTCCTATATGAATGACCAACTATTCCTTGAGATTATGTATTTTTACATATAACACGTATAGAACTTTATAGTCACACAAAAATACAAATGTACATGAACAATCGCATTAAAGACTAATATATTCTGGTGCCAGGAAAGTTCCCAAATTTCAGTAAAGTTAAAACTAAATTCATTATTTCTTTTCTCTGCCGATAAGACAACCACTTCTTATAACTCTGTGAGAACAACTTAACACCCCCAGCAGTTCTTGAACCACGAAAATAGCGAAACACAGAAAAGCCAAGGAAATTTAGACCAGCAAACTAGTCTCGACGTAATCCACTTATCGAGAACATACAGCCAACCGAGGTAAAGATTATGTGTATTTTTTCCCTGAATTTTTGGCCTGATGGCAAAGAGCTGGAATCTAAGGATCGTATTAGGAAAGACCTGATCTAGTATTGACGAGTTGTGGCAACAAAGCTTATCAAAGAGACAAGATCTCACCTGTTCTGTTCAGAGGGGTATAATATAGCAAGGAGGGAAAGAAAAAATAGAGGAAGAAGAGGAACGGCCGTTCTGATATGAGTCCACCTGAAGTTTCAGGCAATAGTGGAAGATGGCCCATCAGGCGGTACATTATGGGAAGAGTAACTGTAGGAAAGAAGTGCATAGCCTTGTTGATTTCATATGACCCTCCTAAAAATCTCTGCGATCCACAACAGGTGTCTAGAGATAATCCTGAAGGAACACATAGAATGGTATATAAAGCAGTAAAACGTGCACGGCTCAAAGATGTTAAAGTGTTAACAAAAGGAGAAGAATCAATCATAATAGTTGATATACTGAGGGATGTGGATTCTCCCTGTGACAGACATTCATTGAGACACATGGTCTAGTGTGTATAGGAATAATTCTTAAATCAGTATTGTTAATGAACTCAAAAGAATGAAATGCACTGACACGCCCTCATTACTTGATCTTACTTTCACAAACACTAGCAATGATATCAAAATATATACGATACGTCAATTAGAGAAAGGTATCATTTACTGGTCAATTTTGATTACGATAAGAAATATTAGAAAAGATGTAAAGAGGATATATTATGGAGAAATTCAAACATAACTGAAAAATTTCTACGGGAACACAAATCAAGAAACAATTTTCAGTAGCCAGGAAAAAGGGTTCTGTGGTGAAAGGTTGGGTGAAATCCACAGTTATGAAATAAGAATATGGTTACCTTTAGCATCAAATATATAGAAAAGACTGAGAAAGAGGGACGAATGGTTCCATAACATGTTAAAAAGTATAGGGGCTTCCAGATGTGCCGTGACGAAGATACATAAGACGCCCTATGTACTTGGCCAGCATTTGTCAGGTATATGACAGCAAGGAACGAGAATAGCAGACTGAGAAAGGAAGGAGAAAGAAACTTTATAAAGAAGACTGTATAAGAGCCAAAAGAAATCTCATATAAGTCATCTGTCAGTTAAAAAGCTGTTAGCCAAGGTAAGGGTATCAGATGGATGAGTTGTAAAGGATGATGTAAGGAATAATGAGAGCTCAATGACAAATTCTAAAGTGTTTTCACGGTGGAAGACTCCATACCTCCATGAGATGGAATGAGGAGGTATTAGAAATACAGCGATATATGAAAAATAACAGAACACTAAAAGGTCTTAACTCATACGTGGCTCACCGTCCAAATGAATTTTCAACACGTGAGGAAGATGTGTACAAATACATTTGATACACTATTGAAAACACTGTTAAAGATGTCGGTGGCGAAAGATAAAGTGCCAAGAGAGTAAAAAAATAAATAAAAAGAAAAGAAAAAAATCATACCTGTCTATGACAACGGAGACCAAAAGAGGCGCTTCACTCAAAACATGTCTGCCTGATGAGTGAGGTCTGTAAGGAACTGGAAAGCTAAAAAGAAAGCAAATGGATGATTTCCAACACCGTGAATATTACCTAAGTGAGAAGACGGCAGGTTTTCTGAAACTGTGGCAGACAAATGCATCCGCATTCTTAGACGGTAATATTCATAGAGATGGAAATAACCTAAAATTTAGCATATATCGTAAACACACAAATGTCTGTTCATGTATTCACTGTTGCTCTGCTAATGTCAGTAAAGTGTAGCGGTTTGTGTTTTCATCAATGTTTTCTGGAACATTTCGCATGTGCAATACATAATTCTTTGATGATGAACTCTGCAAATTCTATGACACTGGTAATGAATTACAGTATCCTAAATATTTCACTTGAGTCAGCCACAATCTTGTTAGTGTGTGTTTGCAATGTTCAACCTCAATACACATTCGTGGACAAAAACTCGTTGGTATTACCCTATTGTGAGAACCTGCTTACAATTTCTGTCTGGCTTCTGTCTGGTTTACTATAGTCTTCAATAATGATAATAAGCAAAGTCTAATCAGAAATTCTGTGACTGCTCAAAAGGATTATATGTACAATATCTAATGTAAAGAGTGTGATCAGTTTTACATGGATTATATTGGTTAAGTACTTAGTGACAGGGTTAAGCATGATGATAGTGTTAGGAATGTTTAAGAATCTAATGCAATACTTGTTCACCTTAAAGATTTTGGTTATCAAACTGACTGGAGCAAAACTAAGGTTATCACACAATAAAATAACTTAGTAATGAATAGAAATACTGTTGAATCGTCTCTCACCAAACATATTTGATATCAGTATGAAACAAAAGGTTGGTTTATAGAAATGTGATAACTTTATAAGTGAGAAAATTATAACCATATCTCAGAATATAGGTTAAACTGACTGGCAACTTGAGAGAAGTGAGGTCACCGAAGGAGACCTGTGCCTTAATCCCTTCTTCATCTATCTCTCAACTGATTTGCCTGCCCCGCCCATTGGCGGCTGGTATATCATATTCTGGTTCTCTCTATTTGTACTCAGTCCTTACAGTAAAATCATACAAAAACGCTTGACATTATGTATTTTCCTTTTCCCTATGGTTTTACCTCTATCTTATGTACACCCTACTTTGTGTACCTTTTGCACACACACAGATAAGATTGAATGAAATGGGGCACACGAACACTACCCATCTTCAGTTAAACTGATCATAAAATGATACAACACATCTTCAGTCAAACTGACCATAAAATGATACAACACTAAGATAAAGAGACAAGTATGTTCCTCCAAACATGACTAGATTAACGAGTTTTCTATAAAAACCAGATGTCACCTGCCTATCGGACTGACAAACGTATCCTGAAGGAGAGAATAGATATGAACATTACTTGTAACATCCCTGAAGATCATCTGAGGATATCATCATTTACTACAACAACAAGAAAACTAGTGACTACATTCATAGAATATTACCTCACACAGAACAAGAACTCAATAGTTACCCAATGTGGTTTACAAGTACTCCTGCCCAGATGAAGGTTGTAAACTTCAAAACAATGTGAAATGAAATGAATCAAGACATGTGTGATGCAAGGAAGGATGATCGAGTGAGAAACTGGTGCGGTAATAAGAAAGAGCATAGTTGAGAGAACTGAAAAGGGTTTATGAAATGACTTAGACATGGAAAGGATGAGTGACGAATAGTTGATAAAGAGAGGATGTGTCTGCAGTGGAGAGACAGTTATCAATGAAGCTCTTCTGCAATACTGAAATGGTATTTCTTGAACACACTGAATACAAATGCTGGCTACCTATAAGGTTAGAATAGAATTTTGTCATCACAGAAAGGCAACGAGACTTGAAAACTCCCCTGAAGTCACATCTGGACGGATACCTGAAGTCATATCTGGACGGATGCGGATCTTGGGAATGTATTAGTCTAGGAATACTGTGGCTGAGACAGCAAGAAAGACTTCGCTTGTTCCTCTGTTTATCGGTGGGTAAACAA
Organism: Panulirus laevicauda; assembly: GCA_032273605.1. Lineage (NCBI taxonomy): Eukaryota > Metazoa > Arthropoda > Malacostraca > Decapoda > Palinuridae > Panulirus > Panulirus laevicauda. Next base: position 5,236 of record JAUTXX010550464.1, read on the forward strand.
GTGGAAAGTCTAGGAATACTGTGGCTCAGACAGTAAGAAAGACTTCGCTTGTTCCTCTGTTTATCGGTGGGTAAACAAGTGGAAAGTAGAGGTGTCACATCCGACTCTCGACCTCGCACTGGACGATCAAGTCTCGCCACGCGACATGAGATCACTGCCATTATTGAGGCAGCTCATGAAAGGCTAGTAACGTCAGCAATATAGCTGACTTGGGACCTGCATTATATGCTCATTCATTCCCGCACACTCCGCAGACGCCTTCCTGTGAGTAACACGTATTGGTAAGTCCCAGGCCGAAGAGTACTAGGTGACCGATTAAAAAAAAAAGATGCTCGTCTAGGCTTTGCTCCAGAGTATTCAGCAGCTGACCTTCAGTCCTGGAAGTCTGTAATATTCCCCGATGAAGAGACTTGTCTATCTCTAGAAGGGGAGGCAAGACAGTACTGGATGACATGGAACATCAGATACCTCCCTCAATACACCCTCGAGAGGGTCTAGTGGGCGCTTGACTACAACGTTGTGTGTGTGGATGTTGTATGGTCGAGGTGAACGAGTAAAAACTGAAGGTCACCTTGACAGTGAAGAATATGCGAATTACGGAAGACGTCTTGTTGACCTCTGTCAGAGCCATAGCAACCCCGGCCCCCGACACAAGTCAAGCTCGTGCGTGACCAGATCCCAGTAAACACGAGTGGGCTAGTGAGAGCGGTTGGAGACACACAGTTAAGTCGCCAAGGCAGAGAGGATATAATGTAGATGGCAGGGTAAGACATCTGACGACTACCGTGTACACATTTGCGCCTTGCTCAATCTATGCCACACGGTGTGAACAGGTAGTCGCTGGTCATGGAGGTTGCAGCAATTATTGAGAACAGTATATGAATAAAGAACTTAGTTTACTTCCATGAATATACCTTGTTATATACCACAAAGTGCATCACTGATCACAGAAATTGTTCACAGCTTTTACCATCAAGTAAAGTGTCTTGTGTGGAAACTGAACCGAGAATCTGGGCAGTAATAGCTGGAAAAAAAAAGGCACCGCACAAAATACATGAGAAAGTTTTCACGACTTTTGGGTTTTTGACCATATATGCTTAGAAATGTGATCTATTCCCCTATTCTATTCAATGGGAAAAACAGTTATGTCCTCCATTCACGAGTGACTACTTTGTAATGTAAATTTTGTCCTAAGCTTAACGTTATAATTGTTTCCTGCTTTTTTTTTCCAAGTTTAAGGTCGTTAATCCTACAGAGTTGCAGTCGTCTATTGTTTACCACAAGTGCAATAGCTGCGTTGCTTTGTATACTGGCAAGACAACGCGACACATGACACACATCCAAGAACACTTTGGGCGATCGTTACAAAATAGTTGCCTAATCGCCAAACTACCTTATCATCAATACGTAATCACGCTCACGACAGTGACCACACAATTCCGACAGCGCGTTTCTCTTTGTTGGCTACTAGCTCCACAGAAGTTGTGTGTCTTGCCATCAGATGGTTAGAAGAGAAAATCATAGTGACTTCAAATTATATTTTGCTTATTTCACTCACTTATTATCCATATAGCTTTTACTTTGTATGAAAAAAACCTGATGTTTGCAGAGAGAACCGATAGAAGAACGGTATGATAAAAAAAAAGGAAGAAAAGGTGATGTGGATAGCTTACATACAATGAAATCAGTGGAAAAACTCAGAAGAATAAGAAGTTGATATACAACTCCTACTAGAAGCCGTAGGATCCATTGTCTCCCACACCTCCCTTCTCTCGTGTCCATCCTCCCACCACCCTTCCTCTCTCTGTGCTCTGACCAAGTTCATCCCTCCTCCCCAAACATTTTCTCTTCTTCACCCCCCTCCTCCCACCTCAATTACTTCCCTTTCTCTTCCTTAATATCCCTAACTTTTCTCTCTCCCCATCACATCCTTCCGCCTTGATCCCTCTCTATATTCCTTTAATTTTCTTTCGTTTGCACCCACCCTCCTTTCCAAGTTTTGTTCGCCTCCCTCGCACTCTCCGTCCTGCCTTGATCTCTAGTCATCCTTGCTCTATCCCTAGGTCATTGCTCTCCGTAACGTTCCCACTTGAAAACTCCCTACACCTTCCTTTTCCTCGCCCAACCTTACCATTCCCCTTCATTTCCTTCAATTACCACACTACCCCTACACTTCTCCCTTCCTCACCAACCCTTACTATTTCCTGCTCCTTCCAGACACATCAACCATGCACCTCCCCTTCCTCAGCCCCATGCCATTACCAACTGCCCCATCCTCTTCCCATCACCCCTCTGTTACATCAAGCACACATAAGCTGGTATTTGGCTTTCATAGACTTTTATATAACTCATCAGATCGAAATGTCGAGACAAAACCTATCAATATAATTCTTTTCTTTTTGCCACAAATGTATTTATACCAATCAAACTATACCATCAAAATAAAATCCGCCAATCAGTTGTGCTCACCATAAAGCTCCTCGTCTATAATAACTATCAGGAGATTTTGGGCTCCACTTATTAGGCGCCACGAATCCGGAGGGCGGTCAGACTCTAGGAATTCACATTCTTGCCTCAGCACTTCGGAGAGTCGGCCTAGTTGCGCTACTTTTGTGCGCTGTTATACATGGCAGGTGAAGAATATAAGCAAATGAGGCTTTTTTTTTTCTTTTCTTTTATGTTCCTGGAACTACCGTGCTGACGCGGGAAACGACGGAAAAAAAAAGAGAAATTCTCTGCGCGCTAACGAAGACGACTGGTGTGTCTGAATGTGTGTAGAAACGACAAGGATGAGAAGATGGAAGACAGCTGATATATCTGAGGAGAGGAATCTGGATGTTCTAGCTCTAAGCGAAATAATAATAAAGAGGAAAAGGTAAGAATCGTTTGAAAATGTCATAGGAGTAAAGTCAGAAGTTATTGCGATGGCGAGAGCTAAGGAATGGGTAGCAATGATGTTGATGGAGGAGCTGTGGGAAAGTGTGAAAGAGTGTAGGGAAAATGAGCCCCAGGATGATGTTAGTCAAAATGAAAATGGATAACGAAAGATGGATGGTTATTAGCGATATACGCCTGGATATGAAGAACTCAGGAAGAGAGGAAAGTGTTTTGGGTAGAGCTAACTGACGGTATCACCAGTTTTGATATGCACGGGATCGAGTGTGAGTGATGGGTAATTTGAAGGATACTCGCGAATGAATTTCCAACTTCGATCTATCACCGTCTCAACGAAACCAAGGATGAAGGATTTTAGAGTGGGTAGTGCGGCAGTTGTGGGGGGCATGATTGGGGTGGGTGGTATAGGGTTTCCAGTGTCGTGAATGAGAATGTGGAAATATCTGGATTATAAGGAGGAACATACAAAAGTATACAAGGTTGAGCGGGAAAGATAGTATAGGGTAGGGAGTGGGTGAGGATCCTGGGATAAATAAGGAAGAGAGAGGAAAGGGTATGGAGAGGGTGAAGATCCTTGGATAAATGAGAAATATTCCCAGAAATTGACTCTTATGTTATCGCAGAAGTAATGTCACATTCGGCTATTTTCACCCAGTCCCACCAAAGCAGGGTTCATGACCCTTACCGGGAGGAAAGAAAGCAAATCTACTTTTTAAACTGAGTTCATATGCAAATCACGTCTCTATATTCGCATTCTTTTTGATTTTTGCATTGACTGTTTATAGAACTCTGGATACAGATCAAATACCTCAGTCTCCTTGACGGATGTTGTACGTTTAAGCCTGGAAAGATACTTATGCCAAGTCCGAGTCTTAGATTGAAAGTGAGCGGTCAACAGAATCTGCATTAGACTTTCAACATACGAAGATGTGAACGCTCTACATCAAGATCATGTACAACCTCCACCATTTTCGGGTTGTAATCAGAGGCCAAGGAATACATCTGATAACAGTCGTCGCTTCGACCTACAGGATGAAATCACCTAACCTAAGGCATGGCTTTCCTAACAGGTCCCCTGGGAGTAGTGAGTCACTGCCTTCAAAATGTTTTAGTGATTTTGTCACTTTTCCTTAAAGAGAGACACCACGTCAATCTTCTACCAAAAATCACCCCTCTGTTCATGTGAAATGGGAGGGCCTTTCAGCAGCACATGTGGCGTTGTTGATCTTTTAGTTGATCTCGTACGTTGTCTGGCTAGAGTGTGTTTTTGGGTTCGGAAAATTAAAGCCTGAGTTGTCTACCCAATCGCTAGGTTTATCGACAACAGCTTGCAAAGACGTCTCACGCCAAAAAGGGGATACTCTTTAACAGCCGATGGAATCATGTCAACAACACCATAGTGGCGGCAAAGAAATGCACTTAATACTCAATGTGCAACCCTGCATCATACCTTCCTCTGGGAATCCTACTGAATGCGCATCACCAACTTTCACCTTAAGATTTTCTGTATTCCAGAAACTGCCGAATAAACCATAATGCTTCCGCCTCGAGAAGTAGGGCATCTTAGTGACAAATGACATCACAAACCTGTCATAACGTTTTCTCGAGATCACCGATTTTGGCTCACCGCAAGAAAACATTTAAGAGATGACCCAAACGGAGGAAACCACGAAGCGACAGGCACCTCAAAGGGATCATGGCGTATGAATGGAACTATGGAGAGCAAACCTTTTAATGGCCATCACAGGTTTACTCAAATCTTTTCATTCCTCACGAGGACTATTCCGTGGCACGGGCAAGAAGGCCCTTAGCAGTGGGTATATACATCGAGTTTGATATAAACAGTGAAATGAAATCTGGGAGTAGTCTATCGTCACTCATGTCCATAATTCCAGCATTATTAGGCATTCAAAAAGTTAACTACAATCAGCATATGGCATCTCATACTGGCAAACATGCAATGTTTTCAAAATGAAAGAATGAAATAAATGTTTACAGTGATCAGGAATAACTAAAACGGATGTAGTGTTACGTAAAAAGGACGGAACATAAATTTCCGAAAGAAATGACCGGGTTCAAACTAATGAGAAGCCATGCAAGTAATAAATGGAAGAAATACGACAGGCTGGAAATAACTGTAGAAGTCATAAAATCTCTCTCTCTCTCTCTCTCTCTCTCTCTCTCTCTCTCTCTCT
>JAUTXX010550475.1:302-10325 GCA_032273605.1 Panulirus laevicauda
CTCTCTCTCTCTCTCTCGCTCTCTCTCTCTCTCTGTCCTCTCTCTCTCTCTCTCTCTCTCCCTTTACGAGCGTGGGCTAGCAAGTTAGAAAGTGAGTGTAGGAATTAGAGCAGGTGTCATTACCATCTTAATGAAGAAACTTGTTTGATCGGGATCACCGCTGCAAAACTTGACTCATTTACCAAAGTTCTGACACTTAACTTGGCCCTGATTTAAGCTAAGGTCTTTCTGGTCGTGTTCCGGGAACCGCGCCGTGGTCTTGCTACCCTGCTGGTTCCCCTCATGGTCCCCCGATCACACATGGTCCCTCATGATCCTGCGACCGCACTCATGGTCTGTCATTACTACCGCCACCACCCATGGTCTCATGGCCCCGTCACTATACTCATGGTCCCACCACAGTGTTCATGGTCCCACAATCATTACGGTACAACGTTCGTGGTCCCCTATGATCCCACATCTTATTTATTTATTCATTCATATTCTTATCATTTCTTCATTGTTTTATTCTCGTCATTCTCTAAAGCATCATCTGAGGTTTGTTACTTGTGGGCCACGCGTTACAGTGGTCCCAGAAGTCTCTCCCCGAGAAGGCTTCCTCCCTCCCCCTCCTTCCTAAAAGAAAACGAAACAATGCACATAAAGAAAACGGTAAAGTATATTATATTTATTTAGGCCGCTTTGTGTAACTTCTGTAGGAGTTATGTCATTACTTATTTACTAACATAACATCTACGTATTCTGATTATGGTATCAAGAAGTTCCCGACATGGCAACTAACATTTGGTCAGCATAGCAGCAGGCAGCGCTTATTTTTTTTCCTAATATGAGCAATCAAGAGTAATCACTGTGAGAATTGAAAATGGCAATAAATGGGAGTTCAGTATATCAGGAGAGAAAAGCGTGCTCACAAAACATGACAACAGAGTAACATGGCAACAAAATGAATATCAGAACAATTACAGTCACTCTTGATGGCATCAAAAAATATCATGTATGAAAAATACTCAACGTGGCAGTATACGGAATACTCACAAAGTGACAGTAAAGAATATCGATATTCGTGAGGACAAGAGAAGAGCACTGAAATGAAGAATATCAATATTCGTGAGGGCAAGAGAAGAGCACTGAAATGAAAAAAAAGAGGCATGGCAATGTAGAATCCTCAGCATAGCACACAACACCTAACATGGCAACTTTAACACAACAAAGAAAGCTCGGCTTGTGGCAACATTTTCAATACTTTGATCCGAGGATCGCTGATCTTGGCACTGAAGAAAAGTTAACCATCAGGGAGTATTTAGAGTAGCAGTAAGAATGCACAATACTATTACAAATTATGATGATCATCACTGTGCTAACCAACAATACATTAAATGGTTAAGAGCATAAGGTATAAATGTGGCAACTGTGTTCACCGCGGCAACAAAGAAAACGCGACGCGGCAGCATTAGACAATCCGTCTGGCAACAAAAAGCCTTCAACTTGGCAACAAACAATAACTTGTTCGGTAATCCAACTCTCACGTCAAACTTTCCATCAGTTTTCTTTTTTCTTTTTTTCATATAAACGGTAAAACTTTCGGTGAACTTTTTAAGTATATGCTTTGTACAGCTCCTCCAGACTGGGTATTTATAAGGGAGGCCGCTTACCGCTCACCCACTCCACCTGGTCATACTTTAGATAAGGGGGAGCTGGAAATCTTTCCCTCCTGTAATGTTACTTTCCAAAAGGAGCGGAAGATGGGTGAGGATGTCTCCTCCAAGGCTCAGACGTCTGTTCCTGACGCTGACGCGGGAAACGGCGAAGGGGAAGATGATAGACTTGTAACTTTGCACATCTAGGATGAGTTTAGTACAGACAATTTGTAACAGGTGGCGCTGATTCGTGATACCGAAAACCTCGACAGCGTTAGTCACATTCCTAGTTTACATTGAGGACTTATATGAAATCTGTAATTATTTTATCATCGTTTATATGCTTGATAAAGTTTAGATAGACCATATCTCGTCAGAAGGAATGTATTAATCCCATTATTATTGTTGATGTTATTATTATTATTATTATTATTATTATTATTGTTATTTTTGTTGTAATCTTAATAATATTGATAAGAAAAATAGTAGTATTAATATAAGTATCGGAAGTGGTAGTATGAAGTATTGTACAGACATCAGTAGGTCAAGAGTGAGATGGATTTACGAAACAGCAGCAGTACAACCACAAAACATGTGCCACAGAAGACTCCACCACAACTTTGTGGTGGCCGCACCCAGCCAGCGAACACAAAAGTTAGCGACAATAGTTAATTTACTTAAAGTTGTGTAATAAGTTGGGATCCAGTTTGACTTGGTCTCCCGGGAGTGAGTGACCGTAGAGCGCGCGGGTGTGTTGGCCGACTCCCTCGACGGCTGTTACTGGAGGATCGCGTTAACGTGGGTGTTGCGTCGTGTCTTACGTGGTGTTACCGGGGGCCTTGTGACGTGTGTTACTTTGTGTTACTAGGTGTCGTAACGTGTCTTAGGTGATGATAGCGAGGGATGTGTATGCATGTGTTCAACACCTATATATATACATACATCACTATGACCTGTGCCTGACGGCTGGGACTGTATCATGACGTAGTCTGACGCGCTGGGTGTCGCACGGCGGGAGACCCCGGCCTCCGGCATCTTGCGCATCGTTCACAATTTACAACTTGGGTCGGAATAGTTGGAAAAGGATTTTTTTTTTCCACCAGCGGTGAGACGCCTTGGGTGGGGGGGAAGGGGAGAGACGGGGAGGTGAGAGTGAGCGGAGGGGTCGGGACGTTAGGGGTGAGAGGAGGAAGAAGTAACGTGGGAGACGATATTGGGTTGAGGGCGGTGTTTAGTCGAAGTGGCCTCAACCTCTTACATAGTGGAGTTACCGATTATGACTATTTAGGGAGGATAAATGTTCGAACAGTTTATATAACTGATGTAATCAGTGCATTGGCTGTTTATCATTACTGCCCCGTCTCCCCTCACTACCTCCATCAAGCAGTGGTCACTGGAGGACGACATGGACGCACCTCAGTACACGTCGTGCTGCTGGCCAATATGGCAGGGAGCTTGTTGGTAGAGGCAGGGTTGGTGGAAGGGGTTGAGAGGGGGAGGGAGTGGTCGGTGGTACAGACGGGGGTGGGAGGGGAGGGTGAGGGGGAATGTGCCTTCATTATTACTTGTAAACACGCACACTGGCACGTGCTTCACTCACCCTCCCTCCCTCTCTTTTTCTTTGTTTGTCGTCTTTTATCTTTGTCTGTTTATTTCTCTTTTTGTTTTACTGGCTTTCTGTACTTATCTGTCTTTGTCAGTCTGTCTGTCTGTCTGTCTCCTTGTCAGTCTGTCTGTCTGTCTCACTTTCTGTCTCTCAGTTTCTCTCCCTCTCACTTTCACTTTTCTCTCCGTCCATTCCTGCCTCAAATGGGTTCTTTCCCTCTGTCTGTTTCTTATGGACGCCGTTTTATTTTCTTTCCCTCTCTCTCATCGTATCTCACAAATATATCCCTACTTCCCGTCTCCTTTATCTCCGTCTTCCTTCCTCTCTCTCTCTCTCTCTCTAGCGGTGGCCGCTACGTGCCAGCCCTCCCACACTGGCAAAACCTCGTCGTCAGTGAGGTGGTACGTTCTTCCAGGCGAAAGGGAGACCAGTGGCTGGGTGGAAGGGGTAGGTTGGAGGAGAGCGTCTTACCTAGTGCACAGCAGACCACATTCGTTGGTGTAGGCGAGGCATTAGAGGCACTAAACGCATTTGAGTGTATACAGACCAGGGCGTTCGGGACACAGGGGTAAGGGGAGAGGGGTATGACTAAGGGGCGTCGGGTCTCACAGTAGACAATAAACCTACAAATTCTAAACCCTTGTAAGTATGCAGGTAAACCTACGGGGCTTTACCCTTCACTAGATGTAGGTAAACCAGCAGTTGGTCTCTACCTCTTTTCACTAAAGGGTTAAACCCTTGGTCTTTACCCTCGTAAGCAGCTGCTCTTTGAAGTAAACTTTGGGTCTTACTTCTCCACTCTGCCCAAAGCAAAGAAATCAGGGCATGTCCAAGTTTCTCTCCCATCAGCAGGTTTATCTACCAACCAGCAAACCTCCGTTATTACTAAACCTCTATATACTAACGAACGCTATGAATGAATTATAAATAAACACGATACAAGTGTCACACTCTTTTGGGCAAGCTTAAACGTCTCGAGAAATTTGGCTGGATGCATCAAACACACACATACACACACACACACACACACACACACACACACACACACACGTACACACCAGCCTAACGCAGACAGCCGTTTATCGACCACTTCGGAGAGGAGGATGAACAGCTGACATTGGCTGTGGGCCTACTGCCATGCCCAGGACTCGAACCCGCACCGACCTAGGCGTGAATCATGGCCATCTACGCTAACTACTACGCCAAAGAAGGCCGTGTGTGTGTGTGTGTGTGTGTGCGTGTGGTATCTAAGTGTAAGTTCACAGAGTAAATCATCAACACCCCGGGACAGTACACGTGTACGGACTCAAGAACGAAGCGCTGTCCTCGAGGGTCCTACCGCCGTTCTTAAGGATCTTCCCTCTCTGGGTTCAGAGCGTTGAGCGGGTTCACATCCACATCAACACAGCAAATCACGGCTTTAAAAACGGGCTCATTTACAGACTTGTGTACCGGACCTAACCTGAGCCAGAGGCGAGGTCTCGCCCAGCGTTACAGCTGGCAAAGTGACCCTCGGCAACATATTCATGGCTACATGGCTCACACATTAGTACCAGAGGTCAATCTGGAGCTGACCCCCGGCCGGGGTAACCCGGCAACAAGCAGCTCCCCGAGTAGCTCATGAATGGGATCTCATTTTCATGGAAGTCCCATGCCTGGAAACATGGGCACAATACGCCATAACTGGTAATTAATATTTGAGCATGGAGGTGCAACCGACGAACACAACGGTACGAGACCAAAGCACGACGGTGCAATGCGTGAATATGATGGCATGTTCTACCCACAAGTGTTTCAACATCTGAGTCTTTTCACGTGTGTGTGTGTGTGTGTGTGTGTGTCTGTCCGTATGACCCTACGCAGATGTGTGGGTTAGTCTCAATATACGTGCAAGATTATGCAAATGTATGAGAGTATGACTGCATTATGTAAGATAACTGGTTTTCTGTGTTGAATACATTATACCCATCATTTCCAACTTCCATACGAAGAACTTACCCTTGACCACAACGTCATATATGGCGACGTAATCAAGACAACCACTGATTTCCCTTCGATTACCTTTCGTTTTGCTTTAAAATCTGGGTCTTTCGTCACTGCCATAAGACGTCGTATCTTAATTCCGTCGGTTTCCCGCAGTAATTCCTGCTGGACTCGCCATAGTCTGAATATTCCCGCGAGAAACTTGATTCGTATCTTCTTTCTATGCCTCTGAACGCAAAAAATGAGCTCAAACGGAACTATCAGTCCACACAGCAGCCTGTTAAAGCTTGACTAATTAATCTAGAGGCCATTAGTGAGACTAATTACCTGATCTAAAGGTTCTGGGCAGGCTATCTTTAGCATACACTGTGCACAACACCTTTGATGCCAGTATAAACAGAAGACTGAGCAATGAGAAAAGACCTCTGAAGTCTTGATGCTAAATGCCTTGAATATCCGCGTCATTCGTGGTCACCCGTCTATCTACAAACCTCCGTCAACCACCCGCTACAACCTGAACGTCTCCCGTCTATCCTTCTGTATCACCCAGGCAGCTAGCTACCTGTCAGCCTCTTGATCACCCTGTCACTCCTACCGTCACTTTCGTCACCTACTGCTACTCAGATAACCTAGCTCCTCCTCCTTTCACCAAATACTGACCTTTCTGTCACCAATGCCACCCCGTCACTTATCGGCAAAACCAAACCAATCCCCTCATATCTTCCAATCACCATCCGTCAACCTCCCATTAACCTCCCGTCACATTTCATGAGCCCCCGTCACACCCGCGTCACACTCGCACCACCACCAACAAAGCATCATCCTGTCCAATCATCTCCACGGTGCAACGTGTGCGACTTGTCCCCTGGCCGCAAGGGATCCGACCCTTCCCCGAAGGCGAATGTAAATGCACTTCTGTGTCACACTATTACCTCTAATACCGAGCACTTTGTCCTGACGTTGACTAACCCAGCACCGAGCGAGGCTACGGGGAACTCCGCCACCAACAGACTCGCAACAACTATGGTGGGGTATGGGAGATAACAGGATCGCACACAACAATGATCCTAAATCCTACAAGTGACTTCTTAAGATGTGTTAATACACGAAAGCGCTCAGGATCTCGTGTTTCCTTTCCGTTTTTTTTTTCAGAATATATACATATATAGAGGCAAAACACCACAGATATAACCTTGAAGTCTCAACAAGGCAAGTGTTGCAATCTTTATCTACCTTCGTATCCAAGCTTTTGCTGACTATCTTCCTCTTTCAGTGGTGGCCCGGTAACTTCACACACATGCACTCCTGTTTACACATAGCCACAGCACTAGTAGTTTACAAACTTTCAGAATTTACTTTCCAAAAATGACTCTCATGTTTTTTTTTCATACTTTCATTTCAAATTTACCTTCCGTTCATCCACTGAAAGGAGCTTTTATTGTTACACTAAACTGGCTTGCCAAAGTTTCGTCGAGGCTATTGTTTGAGTGACGGCTGAGCTATTATTTGGCTCAGGCTAATGCTTTTCACCACACCTGCTGGCCTGTTAATTCGAACAGTCTATTTGCTTTGAGCCAGCTGGTATCACAAAATCCTCAGGATTCTGCTAGAGTCAGTTTTAGGATTATCAAATCGCCGTCTTCAACAATCGCATCCACAACCGTCTTTGAGTAGAAAAATGAGTCTACTTTTAAATTTTCTGTACTGTAATTAGTAAATCCAGTCTGAAGAGAGAAAAAACAATTTACAAGTACAATTTACGGTTTCAGAAGTCTTTTACCCACCACACAGCTGGTTCTAGGGGACCTTACCTTACATTACTTATACCTTACGATGGTTTCGGAGGTCCTCTATCCTCCAGAGCTGGGCCTGGGACTTTGCATTACGTATACGGCAATATCAATTTCTGCCAAGACTTTGCCGATCCTGCGACGATAAGGTTTTTTTATCATCTCATCCAATCCTGTAATTCCAATGCCCCTTAGAGTTATATATGCATATAGCTTCCTTGCCATCCCTCTGATACAGCGGTGAGATGCTTTGTCAGTTCCAGTGGTCTAAAGTATTCTATTTCCTGCCTGCAATCCATTTATCAAGACAGATAGGCTCTTCCCTGACTCAGTACTTTTAAATATTCCGGGTTACATGGTCGAGTGGCTTGACTGGCTTATTGAAATTTTATGTCTGTAAATATTTGATAGTCAAACGGATTCATTTACTCACCCCCACCCCCTGGAAATTTAAGAGGATTCAGGCAGACTTTCATGTTTTCTCTCGTGAAAACTGAGAACAGGATATTAATAACAACTATTTACATGCTGACGGATGTAGCCTTCCATTTCCATCACAATACATTCAGCTCTTCTAGGGAGATATATTTGTCTCTGTATTTATGGAACAATTTTATTTCCTTTTCCTTCAATTTCCTTATATTAAAGTTCTTTTGTCTCTTACTTTCTTCCCTGGAGACTGCGATTATTCATCAGCTTGACGATGCTCTCGTTTGTCGAGGCTGTGAATCCTTAACACACCCGTTTTTTTTTTTTTTTTTGCTGTCTTATTCTCTTTCTTTTCATACGAGTGGAAATGTCGAGGAATGGAAAGCTGTTGCATACTGCATACCTTCAGGATAAGTCAAGAAAAAACCTAAAAGATAACTCCTCTTCAGGGTCGGGTGAAGGTGATGTGCAGGCTGCCGGGGAAGTGTGCGGCAGGCTGTAAACTAGCAGTACTGTGGCTAAAGGTACAGCATGGTGGAATGAAGAAATGCGAAAATTTGGAAAAGAGCTTCGCACGCCAAAATAAACAGTTCCGAAAGGTGGACAAAGAATGTAGAAAATAAAAAACCAATACAACAGGAGTTAAAAGAATGGTGTGTGATCAATATGAGAAAATCAAACATAGTTTTCGAAGGAAAATGAAAGGAAAAAACTATTCTGGTGGGAGGTGAATGTGAGTACATGAGGGAGACGTGCAAGAAAAGTACACTCGATAAGTGTGGGACAGTGCTCATAACTAAACACGAATCATGTAAGAGATGGAGAGAATATTCTTAAGAAATTGTTGCCATTAATTTTGTAGCAAAAAAAAAACTTCCTGGATCCATGTAAAGACCATATTACTATACATCACGTCACATTAAAGACCCGGCCAACGTACCATCATACAAAAGGATCGAACCGTCGTGTTTAAGGGTCGAGCAGTCGTGCTCATGGGCCACACCGTCGTGTTTCATCTTACCTTCGTGATCAAATCATCCTTTGCCATGATTTCGGCTTAACATATATTGAAGTCTGGCCCCATTAATGGCAACCCACTTTCCTTTAATCCTAATCCCCATGGCAAAACTCCACATTCCAGGGTCAAGTAATAGAACAAATCGGCAAAATGAATCGCGCCTTTCTGGGCCATTTCAGCGTCAAGCACCTGGAGTTTGTCTGAAGCTGTAACATCTTCCTCTGCCTGAATATCTCAAGGCTTTACGCCCTTCTTTACGAGCCTGATACTGTCTTGCACCACCGCAGCTGCCTCTGTTATGCCCTCTCCTGGTGTGAAGAGAATTATCCATTTCTTACATACTTCATCTCAGTTTTCCCTCGCATAAATAATTCCCTCGACTTATTTTATCGACTCCTGATCTTGTGGCAGTTCCTTCGGTGTTTTCACTACCCTGTTTTCTTTAGCTCCTTCCTTTTCGTAATGTCCCCATCTATTTCCCCTTACCTTATTTTCCAAAGCTCTTTCTCCTTGTCACAATTTCCTTTGCCTTATTTTCTAGATCTGTGCTGAGAGAGAGAGAGAGAGAGAGAGAGAGAGAGAGAGAGAGAGAGAGAGAGAGAGAGAGAGAGAGAGAGTGTCAGCCTGGGAGTGGGTGTCTTTGACCAAAACTGGGTTATGCCTCTCAACTCTGGCCTTGGCGACCAAAGAAGCAAAGAGATCTAATTCAGAGTCCCGGAGTGCAGCAGCTATGATGGATGGTACGTGAAAGGTGCGGCTGGCCCGAGTGTGTCAGTGAACCTGAGGGTGGTGGATGGTGATGACGATGTGCGGGTGTAACGTCCCGCTACCGTGACCACCGAGACCCTCGTCTTAACATCACCCCGACCCCAGAGGCCTAAAACTCCCCTCCCCCAACTCTTCCCTCTCCCCTCTGCTTCTCCCCCTCAACTCTAAATCTGCTCAATAAACCTAAAATTGCCTCCCCCGTCGTTCTGCAATTGCCCCGACGCCCTAAAAACTGCAGCGTTCAACAAAGCCCCCCACCGTTCAGCAGCCCTCCCGCCCTAAGAATAAATACCCCCATCGTCCCGTAACAGCCCACGCTGGCTGCTCAAAACTGCCTGCAAGTGCAGCAACCCATAACTACCCACAGCCACGTCCGCGCTCCCGTCAGTGCCTCCGCACACCTACAACAGCAAACAACTCTTCACAAGTCCCCGTGGGGGCCAAAAGGAGAGCCAGAACTCCACGGAAGAAAAAAAAAATGCTTACAAGAGTCCATAATGAGTCACGAGACTCCGGGAAAGAGTAATACATTGCCAGAGATGTGTGTGTGTGTGTGTGTGTGTGTGTGTGTGTGTGTGTGTGTGTGTGTGTGTGTGTGTGTGTGTGTCACGGCATCCACAGCATGCGGGAGCACAGAGCAAGAGACACACCGCCTCACCAGGTGTCACATCCCCGGCCACAGGCGCCGCCACCCTGCCCGAGGCACTATCAGGAGCGGCAGACGCCCGCCGGATCCACTTAAGCCGCCATTAACCTGGGCGGGACCCCGGGGGAAAGGTCTGGGGACTTTCA
>JAUTXX010550497.1:0-10323 GCA_032273605.1 Panulirus laevicauda
ATTATTATTATTATTATTATTATTATTATTATCATTATTATCATTATTATTATCATTATCATTATTATTATCATTATCATTATTATTATTATTATTATTATTATTATTATTATTATTATTATTATTATCATAATTATTATTACAGGATGTAATCACGTGACCTCGTTGATATTGCCTTACCCTCGTTGTCCACCGTATAGATCCCCTCTTAGCCAGCATTGTCTTCCTGATAATGCTGCAAGAAGCCTTGGATTACCGTTATCAAAACACTGCCGATATAACGTGACTAGTTTACAGAACTGTGCTAAATATATCGTATCAGAATATATATCAAAATCTCGTTGTCTGTGATGATGGGTGATGTTTTAAGGGTTAAAGAAATGGCTGTAGTCTATGATATGGTAAAGGCACTACTGGGAATGTTTATATTCCACACTAGGAACGTGATGTATTCCACTCTGGGAACGTGATGTATTCCACACTAGGAACGTGATGTATTCCATATAAATATGATTTTATTTACAGTTGATATTTGTGCACCTGCAGGTGACTGAGTCAGTTCATTCCGTGTGGACAGTCTGTCAGCCATGGTCGAGCAGGGACGTAACTCTGGAGAGGGACATGAGGGAAGTAAAACCTAAATCTGTTACCATTTCTTCCTTCGCGTCGCTGGGTAACACATGAGTAACACATGATTACCCACATTGTTTAGCTGTGTAGTTACCGTTCGTTCCTGTGATAAGAGAACGCAAGACTTACAACATGAATCCTGAAGTTGACTTACAACTTGTACTGGGCTGCGTACAGTGCCTCACAACTGTACTCGTGAAGGTCCTCTCAGAAGACACACCTTCTAGAACAAGGAGAACGTAACTCATGAAGGTCTATGGTCTTCTTTTCTTCCTGAAAGAAGGTCCCTACCTCTCGACGTGGTCTGTGGAAAGCTTGGTCTTCATGCGGCCTTCACGGCCGTAACGTTGTAGGTATACTTGGGTGGGACTCTTAGATCCGTGGCCTTCAGGCCGGAGAACTCAGTGAACTTGGAGAGAGTCTCCGTCTTGCCCTCGATGGAGAAACGAGGTCCATCCAGCCACAACTGATCGACGTCTACCTTCTCTATCTTGGGTCTGGTCGATTCGTGGCCCCGGTAACTATCCTGGACCTCAGAGATCTCACCAAACTTCCCCTCGGGCTTGAGGGAGGGACTGTGGCGCCGCGCAATGTTCCTGTGGGGGTCGAACGTCTTGTATTTATCGTGGAGCTCCGACGTCTCGCCGAAGTCTCCCTCAGGTTTGAGCTCGGCGCCGTGGGGCTTGGCGATGTTCCTCTTGGCCTCGTTCTCTCGGTACTTGTCCTTCACCTCCGTCGTCTCCCCGAAATCCCCCTCGGGCCTCAGCTTGGCCGTGTGGCGTTTGGCTATACTTCGCTTGGGGTCGAAGGACTTGTACTTGTCGCGCAGCTCCGACGTGCCGCCGAAGTTGCCCTCAGGTTTGAGCATTGCACTGTGGCGCTTGGCGATGTTCCTCTGCGTCGCCAGACTCCGGTATTGATCACGGATTTCACTGGTTTCCCCGAAGTGTCCCTCGGGCCTCAGGCTGGCTGGGTGTTTGCTGGCGATGTTCCTCTGGGTGTCGAGGGGCTTGTATTTGTCATGAAGTTCTGATGTTTCGCCAAACTGGCCTTCTGGCTTCAGGTGAGCTGAGTGTTTCTTGGCGATGTTTCTGTGGGTCTCCAGCGGTTTGTATTTATCGTGGATCTCAGACTTCTCACCAAATTCACCTTCAGGTCTGAGGTTGGCTGAATGTTTCTTGGCAATGTTTCTTTGTGTTTCTAAGGCCTTGAACTTATCGTGAATTTCAGAAGTCTCGCCAAAGTGACCTTCAGGTTTCAAATTTGCTGGGTGTTTCTTGGCGATGTTTCGTTGAGTTTCTAAGGTCTTAAATTTATCATGGATTTCAGAAGTCTCGCCAAATTCACCCTCAGGTTTCAGATGTGCTGAATGTTTCTTGGCGATGTTCCTTTGAGTTTCCAAAGGCTTAAACTTATCGTGGATTTCTGAAGTCTCGCCAAAGTGGCCTTCAGGTCTGAGGTTGGCGGAATGTTTCTTGGCGATGTTTCTCTGTGTCTCTACAGACTTATAATTGTCGTGAACTTCAGACGTCTCGCCAAACTTCCCCTCTGGTTTGAGGTTTGCAGAATGCTTTTTCGCGATGTTCCTCTGGGTTTCCAGCGGCTTATAATTATCTTTAATTTCTGAAGTTTCACCAAATTGTCCCTCGGGCCTGAGGTGCGCTGAATGTTTCTTAGCAATGTTTCTCTGTGTCTCTAAGGCCTTGTATTTATCGTGGATTTCTGACTTCTCGCCAAAATGGCCTTCAGGTTTGAGGGTAGCAGGATGCTTCTTGGCTATATTTCTTTTGGGGTCCAAGGGTTTGTATCTGTCACGGATTTCTGAAGTCTCGCCAAATTGGCCTTCAGGCTTCAGGTTGGCTGAGTGTTTCTTTGCGATGTTCCTGTGAGTTTCCAAGGCCTTGTATTTGTCATGAATTTCTGAAGTCTCGCCAAATTGGCCTTCAGGTTTCAGGTTCGCTGAGTGTTTCTTTGCGATGTTTCTGTGGGTTTCTAAGGCCTTGTATTTATCATGGACCTCTGACGTCTCGCCAAATTGTCCTTCAGGTTTCAAGTTTGCGCCGTGTTTTGGCGCGATTTCCCTCTTGGTCTCAAACTGTTGAAATTTGTCTTTGATTTCTGACTTCTCTCCGAAGTTTCCCTCGGGCCGAAGGTTTGCCTTGTGCTTCGGGGCAATATTCCGGTGGGTTCCGAGATCTCGGTACTTGTCACGGACCTCCGTCACTTCCCCGAAGTTTCCCTCGGGTCTTATGTTGGCTTCCATCTTCTTGATGGTGGGCCGCTTGGCCGGGAACTCCCGATAACTGTCCCTGAACTCGGAGGGCTGGCCGAACCTTCCCTCTGTCTTGATGTTCGTTCCTTGTCGCCAGATGACCGGCCTTGCCGTCGGGAACTCGCGGTACTTGTCCTGGATCTCGGTTTTCTCTCCGAAGATCCCGTCGGCTCTCAAGTTGTCGGGGATGCGGTACGAGTAACGGTTCTGTCCCCCAAACTGCTGGAACTTGGAGTCGTACTCCGAGCCGCTTGCGAAGTCTCCTTGAGTTCGTAGGTTGCTGGTGCCCACACGTCTCCGTTCAGGTCTGGAAGGGTCGGTGGGCCGGTAGCGGTCTTGGGTTTCACTGGTTTCGCCAAACTTTCCAGTACTTTTTAAGCTATCATCCATTTTACTCACCCGGGGCCTTTGACTTCTGTGGCCCTGGAACTTGTCCTGGACCTCAGACTTCTCCCCGAAGTCTCCCTCTTGGTGGAGATTGTCGCTGGTTTTCTTCAGCGTGGGGCGTCTGGTAGCCTGGGTTCTGTACTTATCTTTAACCTCTGATATTTCACCAAACTTTCCTTCCTGTCGTAAGGTGTCATTCTTCTTTGTCACCTCCGGTCGCCTTACATTCTGTCTGGGAAAATTGTCGTGTAACTCAGAATTATTTCCAAATTCCCCCGCCGGCCTTAGGTTGTCGCGTCTCCTCTCTGCAGCGCGTCTCTGGACCACCTTCTCAGCGAACTCGGCCCCGTAGTGTGTGTCTTGGACGAAGTCTCCTCGGGTCGCGAGATTGTCTTCTGTTTTCTGGACTACAGGACGGCGAGCGTCAAACTGCCGGTGTTTATCTTTCGTCTCTGTGACCTCGCCAAAGCTGCCTTGTTGCTGGAGATTATCATTATATTTGATTTCCCTCCGTCTTTCAGCGCCCTTTCTGGCAAACTCAGTGTCGTACTCTGTGTCCTTGGAGAGGTTACCCTCAGTGGCGAGATTGGCCCCTTGTCGGTGAACCACAGGGCGATGCCTCTCAAACTGGAGGTACTTCTCTCGTGTTTCTGTCACCTCACCGAAGTCTCCTTGAGGCTTCAAGTTGTCTGTTTTCCTGACCGGATTTCGTTTATCAGATCCTTTCTTAGGGTATTGCTTCAGGTATTCTGTCTCCCTGGAAAAGTCTCCTTCAGTTGTAAGGTGAGCTCCCTGTTTCTGAACCACTGGACGGTGGGTTTCGGTGGGTTGGTACTTCTCGTGTGTTTCAGTTACCTCGCCAAAGTCTCCTTGAGGCTTTAAGTTGTCTGTTTTCCTGACCGGATTTCGTTTGTCAGATCCTTTCTTGGGGTATTGCTTGAGGTACTCTGTGTCGTTTGAGAAATCTCCCTCCGTTCTAAGATGAGCTCCCTGTTTCTGAACTGTTGGACGGCGTGTGTCGACTTGGTGGTATTTCTCTCGTGTTTCTGTTACCTCGCCAAAGTCTCCTTGAGGCTTTAAGTTGTCTGATTGTCTCCTGGGAGTACGTTTGTCAGATCCTTTCTTAGGATATTGCTTGAGGTACTCAGTCTCTCTGGAAAAGTCTCCTTCGGTTCTTAGATGAGCTCCGTGTCTCTGAACCACTGGACGATGTGTGTCAACTTGGTGGTATTTCTCTTGTGTTTCAGTTACTTCGCCAAAGTCTCCTTGAGGCTTTAGGTTGTCTGTTTTCCTGACTGGAGCTCGTTTGTCAGATCCTTTCTTAGGGTATTGCTTGAGGTACTCAGTCTCTCTGGAGAAGTCCCCTTCAGTTGTAAGATGAGCTCCTTGTTTCTTAAGCACTGGACGATGTGTGTCAACTTGGTGGTATTTCTCGTGTGTTTCAGTTACCTCACCAAAGTCTCCTTGAGGCTTTAAGTTGTCTGCTTGTCTCCTGGAAGTACGTTTGTCAGATCCTTTCTTAGGGTATTGCTTGAGGTACTCTGTCTCCCTGGAAAAGTCTCCTTCAGTTGTAAGGTGGGCTCCCTGTCTCTGAACCACTGGACGGTGGGTTTCGGTGGGTTGGTACTTCTCTTGTGTTTCAGTTACCTCGCCAAAGTCTCCTTGAGGCTTTAAGTTGTCTGATTGTGTTTTGGGCGTGCGTTTACCGGAGGCCTCCTTCTCGTAATACTGCTGGAGATACTCTGTATCTTCCGCCAAGTGACCCTCTGTCGTGAGATTAGCGCCGTGCTTCTGCACCAGAGGGCGTCGGGTGTCGAACGGGCGATGTTGGTCCTGGGTTTCTGTGAGTTCGCCGAACTCCCCCTCAGGGACGAGGTTGGACCCCTGTCTGTAAACGTCGGGGCGCGAAGCCTCGTACTCCAAGTAGTTTTGCCTGTGTTCTGTGTTCCCGTCTATGGAGCCTTCTTCACCCAGGTGGTCCTCTCGCCGGCCAACAGCCTGTAAGAGTACAACACAAGTGTTACACACATGATGACGCCCACAGAGACGAGTACAATGTGACATGTATCTGAATCTCTCTCTATGTGGGTTTTAACTTTACGTATCAGAAGATTGTTTGAATGATGAGAATATCCTGAAAGGTCTTCAATTAAATGAGATTTATGTTATACACTCTATACATAAACGGACAAACTCAGGACATGGCTGAGGTGGTTAACGATTGGTGTGACTGGCCAATTACACACCAGTTATTATTTATTATAGAATGCTGGGCTTTCCCCTCCCACGGGCGGTACCCTGAATGTTTACCTACTTAAGACTGTAAATTGAATATCCCTTGCGGGTTACCCCTTGCTAAAGACTGTAAACCTACTGTATATTTACAGACACTACGGGGTCACACTCTAAACGAGTCTCGTACGGTTTTACGACCCGCACTACTGACCTGTGGTTTGCTGTAGTCCTCGTAGGCCCTGTAGGCAGACTTGACCTCAGTGGTCCCATGAAATTCGCCCTCTGGGTTAAGGTTCGAACCCTGCCTGTAGAGGGCGGGTCGCTCGTACTGGTAGGCTGGTTGGTAACTCAGATAACCACCGGAGGGGTCATGGTTCTGGTCGCTGAGGTCGGGGACTCCGTAATTGGGGTCGTAAGCCTGGTAGTTCGGGTCGTAACCCTGGTAGTTCGGGTCGTAACCCTGGTAGCTCGGGTCGTAACCTTGGTAGTTGGGGTCTGAACCCTGGTAGTAGGTGGAGGCTTCACCCAGGTAATTGGGGTCAGGACCCTGGTAGGTCGGGTCAAGACCCTGGTAGGTCGGGTCAGGACCTTGGTAGGTCGGGTCGGCAACCTGGTAGCTGGGGTCGGAATCTTGGTAGGTGTTGGGGTAAGTGTCGGTGGTGTAGTAGATGGGGTCGCTGGACCCGTGCTGGTTCTGGACGCGAACCTCCCTAGCGAGAGAAGAGGTCATGAATTACTCACTATGGTTGATATGATAGACAGAGAGGGAACAGGCAATTAGCCAGTTAGCACATGTGTATACTGTAGATATAGGGGTAAACTAAGGTAACAGAGATGAGTGGACATTTTCACACAACCTGAATCATGATATTGACCACAGTTTGAGTGGAGGAAAGTGTTGTAAAATCCTGAGTTACCTTGTGAGCTCAGGCGGGGCTCATCTAACATACACAACACGGTGAGAAGTTACAACAGTTGTTAATAAGGTCTGTTGAGGTTAGATACATGATACATAAGTCCCCCTAGCTGCACGGGGGAAGCTTTCAGGTATATTCACATTTGATTACGTGGGGAGACTACAACCCTGGCATTAGAAGGCAGTTGTAGGTGTGTTCCGAGGCGAGTTTCTAACATGACCAGAGGAGAGCAGGTTGTACTGTATCACTTACGGGTTATAAGCCGGAACCTGCTGGTGGTCTGTAGTGTAGAGGTTGTGACCGGAGTAGGTACTCCCCCCTTGGCCGTACTCCAAGGACTGGGAGGTGGGTTGGCGATAGGAAGAGCGGGTGGTGGTAGTCCCGTCAGCGTACCGGCTGTAGAGAGAACAAGTGTTGTTATTAGGTGGTTAACTGGCCTCCCTCTGTGGGTTCGAGGCTTCGAAGCCCACGAAGGCACGCCGTTATTCAGGAGGTATGCTAGCTACGTTTTGAGGGTTCGAGGCTTCGAAGCCCAAGAATGCACGCAGTTAGTTCGGTGGTGATCTGGTTTCGTTGTGTGGCTTCGAGGTTTCTAAACCGTAGCAGGATATCGGACCAGCATTTATAATAATGTATCTATTTAGATATAGATATTATGGGCTATTTAGCGAGACACATTCGTAGAAAGTCTTGGCTCGGAGTAATGGGTCACAAGTGAATTACGTGAGACAATTGCTGATCAGATGTGTGTTGGAAATGCTTTGGTGCGTGGAAGGGTTTGTGAAATTGTAATTCACGTTGTGTGTGTGTGTGTGTGTGTGTGTGTGTGTGTGTGTGTGTGTGTGTGTGTGTGTAATCTTTCATAAAATGGTCTAATAAACATCTTAAGTGTGTACGGCAGCCATGCATCATGCATGTGTCATGAGACACTCTCTCTCTACCCACCCGAAGAAATCAACATGTGGGTCGTGGAGGATGGCTGCTACCGACGCCATCTTGAGCGGTAGGTCAACACCCGGGGCCAGAGGCGACGGGGGTCAACACTGTCACACTGTGTGTTGCTGTGGAGACCAGCAGCAACACCCACAGTGTTGCGTAGTGCACTGATGGAGGGGGATCGGTGTGGATGCCTCTATACCGAAGAACATGGGATGATGGTTCCTCTCCTGCGTGTGGTGTGACGGGGGAGGGCAGGCCGTAACATCCGTTACGGTAGCTGGTGTGCTCCGGTCATAACCTTAAGTTTGCAGTTGGTTTCCCCAAAGTGTTTGAGCTTCCTTCACGCCCTCCCCGTCTGGTTGATATGTGATATCGTCTGGTCGGTCTTATCAAGAAAGGCCTCTGGATGTATGGTGGCCAGCACGTCGCTCGTATTCAGAATTGCGTAAGACGCGAGTACTTCGTGTTCCATGCGTCACTTTCCTTCTCAGATCAGTCTCTTTTGTTTTACGCTTCATCAACATCTCATTTTTTAAGAATTTCTTTACATCACTGACCTTCCTTAACTCGCACCATCTTGCGATGCAAACCTGTTCAACATTTTGTCCCTCCACTTCACCTTCGTCTTCTCCATGTCATAACTCGACTACTTCACTTATCATCATTTGTTTTCAACTTTCAGACATCTATACTGACTCTCGATTCTATACACCCGCACTGGTATCCCTTCCTCATTCTCGACGCGAGTATATCTTCAGAAAAATGAGTAAGACGTGTTCATTTTTGTCTCGTCGTATGACGGAGAGGACATAGACTTCGCTTTACAGCACTTCGTTCTACGCTTGTTCCCTGGCTGTAGTCTGGCCAACACTGAGTGCTGAGCGTTGCGTTGTGTAGCGTTTAGACCGGCCTGCGTCGACCACTTTGCTACGCTGTTTGATGTGTTCACAGGTGGGTCACGCCCGTCGCGACACCTTGACACAGAAACATGGTGCAGGAGGAAGGAGAATTTCATCCCCTCACAACACTAGACTTTCATCATGTGATCACAATGACGTCAACACCCGAGTGAACTAACCTAACCTAACCTAACCTCAGAAGTATGATAAGTCTGACCGAGAGTATGATGATAGATGTGTTCGAGAGCCATACACGGGTCATGCCTATTGATCAAGATATAACTTGAAATGATGATCACATGTGAACTACAGTGCCGATAGCATGAAGAAAATAGGTCGCTCACAATAACTGCTGTGATAAGACACACGCGTTCAAACATTATTCATTACTTTACTAGATGCATGACAGTCACATGTATCATATTCTGTAATCATTTCATCCTAACTGATAATGATATTTACCTTGTTTTTTACATAATCTCATTATCCGTGTCTTGCAATCTGTTTATGTATTTATGTCACATAAACACGACCGTTGAATGAACTTCATGATTACATAGACCAAACATCAACACATTGATTGGAAATCCCATAATTACATCTCTCAGTACACTGCACGTAGCACCGTGGTGGTTGAAGGGGATTCAAGTTTTGTAAATACTTGAGCCTCGAGGTATTCGATGGTGAAGCTTCCGTCTTGAATATCTTGCAAATATTCGAGTTGATGTTCTCAACTACCAGCCATTACATAGTCCCCACACACGAGGATCAATATAACTCCAATAAATATGATTCCAGTTACCTTATACATGGCTCCCGTTCCCACCAGATCGAAGCACAAGTTAGGCAGGAATGACCGACGCACATTTCAAGGAAATAAGCATTATGGCCTGAAATATGATATGGCCAGAACGTTCCACCCGCATCCTGCCACCGTTGTGGGGGGAAAGTAGACGGTTCTGAACCAATCTTGCGATGCGTCGCTGTGTGTCCAGCAAGAATTCAGCGATGTTTTTTCTTTCCAGAATAATCCGTCTATCTTGTATATTGACCGGGCAAGCCATGGCAAAAACAGGTCGAAACATCTTGTAATAATGATGGAATCTGAGGTGGTAAAGGTGAGGCAAAATATGTCATCATCCACGAAGTGTCTTGTTGATGTCGGGTGATCTGGTCATGTGAGTCGTATGACCTACTGAACTCCGTCCCCTTGAAACTTCTTGGCTGTGTTGACGTAAGTTCAGCTGCTTCGTGGAGCGCCACACAGCCGCACGGCAGTTGTTCTTACTAATGAGTCATTAAGTCGTTATATATACACGTTCATGATGGCATGTCAGCCTTAGGTCACACCAGACCTAACCTACCACACAGAAGACGTGTCTCAACCACCCACAACAGAGCAGTATAATGGTAAACTCACGTATTCGCACCATCATTGCTGTTATATACATATACCTTCCTCAGCATTGTTTTCCACTCATTCACACCATCTTCACACATTTATTCACGTTAGATTGCAAGCGCTTATTGGCAGACTATTAGATTGCAGGCTTTTATTGACAGTGTGGTAGTGTTCGATCGTCAATATCCGGGACCGGAGACCATTTGCTGGAATACTTGACGAATGTACGTGGTCCAGGTGGACCTAGTGACCTACATAATGCTAGGCATTGTAAACATACAACACACCATTATTGCAACACTCCTCCATCCTGACCACTTCAGATTGTGTTTTGAGTGACGTGTATCAACAGATATGTATTTTAAGTGTTTGGCATTAATGTATGTGATCACGTGAAGTGTTTTGGATGATGTCTGTGACATGTAACACAGCACAGCTTTACATAATCCACCGTTATTTTTATATTCGTCAGATGTCATTAATAGTATACTACATCTACTGTATATCTAATACAGTAGATATAGTATACTACATCTACTGTATATCTAATACAGTAGATAAAGATAGTATACTACATCTACTGTATGTCTAACACAGTAGATATAGATAGTATAAAAGTTAATTACTTACACTGGGAAGTAA
>JAUTXX010550508.1:0-10323 GCA_032273605.1 Panulirus laevicauda
AGCTGTGGTTTCGGTGCATTATACATGACAGCTAGAGACTGAGTGCACCGAAACCACAGCTCACTTGCCACATCCAGGCCCCACTATCTTTCCGGGTTTACCCCAGATGTTTCACATGGTCTGGTCCAGTCCATAGACAGCATGTCGACCCGGGTATACCACATTGTTCCACTTCACTCTATTCCTTGCGGGCCTCTCACCCTCAAGTATGTGTGTGTGGTTGTGTGGCCTTTCTTACTTTGATTTCAGAGCAGTTTCTTTGGTTTGTACCAAAGAAAATGGTCCATCCACCCACCTGTATTACACTGTTGAGCAACAGTGAAGTTGTCTGCTAGCAAACAGGAAAAAGAACATCTTTTGAACTAATGATACACTTGAGCACTAACACAGCATTTAGGCTGTATCTAATATAATCACCATTGATTGCTATGATTCTGTCATGACTTAAACTGATTGCTCAGTCTGAAACAGTAAATAAGTTAGAAGAGGGTGTTGGTTCACTGATATCATGTGAATTTCCAGATGTGCTTGTAACAACACCAAATCGCCTAGTGTACCTCTTGAAGGAAGATAACGGTCCACCTCTCAACTTATCCAAGTAAGTGCATATAACATTGGCGTTATGATCACCCAGCTGTACAAGTAATGAAGTCACCCAGGCTAGATTTTGAGTGCTTGAACAAATGTATCACTGGAGACTTTGCCTTTGTGAATAGTGGCAGAAATAGTGAAAGATGAAGAATTAGATATCTTCATTTATCACAGTTGAAACTAAAGGAGGAAGAATGATTATGATGAGACAGTGATTAAAGACTTAATGCAAAGATTAGTTATTATGATGAAATTTAGAGTACTGTGACAGCCTTTCCAGAAATAGTATGTAATAAGTGATCTGAGGTACATTCTGCACCTGAGAACATATTTATCTAATTAATTCTTACTCAGCATTATCATTTGTAATCAGAAAAGAAATAACATTGAAAATTAAAAGAAAGATGAGAAAATATTAAACTATAATTAAGAGAAGGTATTTTTCTTGATTTAATTTGAAAGAGCATTGAGATGTTCAACACATCTTTAAGTCTGAAGTGTGCTCATATGCATTAGAAAAGTTTTGTATGTGAGGATGCGTGAACGGAGACATTAGATTTATATGGTAAGTCAACCTAGTGTGGAAACCTTTGTTCACCTTAACATAGTGGATGCAAGTTTAGCAGGAGTCTCATTAGGAATTTAGAACATGATGAGGAGGACATAAAACATCCTAGGTGCCCACGACATAAAAAGTTGTTGATCAGGTAGGAATGTTTCCCCTCCAGGACTTAATGATATTACCCTCAGTTCCCATATAAAGATAAGATTTATGTGTGCAGCAATTTTTTTCAACACTTCTTTTAATACATTATTAAGGCCTTTATTCCCATAGCGTTGAGTGGCTTGTTGTGGATGAGAGTGACCGCCTGTTTGAGGCAGGGAAACGTGGCTTCAGAGACCAGCTAGCAGAAGTGTACCAAGCTTGCACTGGAACCAATATTAAACGAGCCATGTTCTCTGCTACCTTTGCAGATGAAGTTCAAGACTGGTGTAAGCTGAACTTGAATAATGTTGCTGGAGTGTCTGTAGGAATTAGGTAAGATTTTAAATCCATTTTAGATTCTGATTTTATTTTCATGATGGTTTCTTACAGTGCTTCCACGTGTCATTCTTTTCAATTTCTTGCTGTGTCTATTATATGCATTTTTCCCAAAGTTAACTTTAACTGAAGAATTTTGATTATGATCCACAGTTTCCCCTTTAAAACTTAACAACAGCACTTAGATCATTGATTGAAAAAGTCTGCATGATTATTTGGTTCACATTTTAAAGCAAGAAGAAAAAAGGAATCTGAAAAGAATTCAGAAAAAAAGAAAAGGAAAAAATCTAGTTGCCATGGTACTTTACCTTACCTTCCTTCCCCAGGATTCCCTTCTGCAGGACTCCTGCAGCAGCTACGAAGCTGACCACGCCCACTGTGCAAGACTGCAGGAAGCATTATGAGATATTTTCTGTTAACATTTTATGTACAAACATTTCATTATATCATATTTCAATTTTAAAACTAAAAGGTATTTTGGCTAAAAAAGATCCCTGAACTATTAACTGTAATTTTTGGTAATTTTGTGAAGGTAATAGACTGGCTTGAAAACCTCGGGACAAGACTGATTTTTCATGCTAAATTCGAATCTGAGGTTGAAATATACGTTTGGGGATATTGAGGACCATATATAATTAATGGTTACTCTTTTATGAGATTCTATGATTATTCAGTTTGTATTTACTGGGTATCTGTCATCGTGGAGAAGCATTATGAGATACTTTTTGTAATTATTCCAAGTACAGAAGCATTTCATTATTTTACATTTCTGTTGTAAAACAAAAAGGCTTTTAGGCTGAAAAATTCCATGCAATTTTTGTTAATTTTGTGAGGGTAATAGATTTGCTTGAAAACCTCAGTTTAAGAATTTTTCATGCTGAATTTGAATCTGGTGTTGAAAAATATATTAAAGGACATTAAGGTCTGTAAACAATTAATTGTTACACTTTTAGAAGATTCTGTGATTATTTGGTCTGTTTTTGTTGGGTATTTGTCAACCAAGGGAACGTTATGAGATATTTTCTGTAATTATTTCTTGTATAGGCACATTGCATCATTTCATACTTTAGTGAAAAATTCCCTGACCTATTTATTACCTATAATTTTTGGTACTTCTCTGAGGGTAATGGATTTGCTTGAAAAACTCAGTATAAGGACAGTTTTTCATGATAAATACGAATCTGGAGTTGAAATGTATGTTGAGGGAAATTAGCCTGTTAAGAAGTATTTAATTGTTACTCTTTTAGAAGATTCTGTGATTGTCCAGTTTGTCTTTATTGGTTGGCTTCGGCTTAAGGAATCATTATGAGATAGTTTCCTTAATTGTTTCAAGTATAGAAGCCTTTTATCATGTCAGTATTTCAGTTTTAAAACTAAAAGGTTTTGGGTTAGAAATTTCCCTCAATTATCTACTGCAATTTTTGGTAATTTTGTAAGGATAATAAATTTGTTTGAAAACCTCAGTATAAGGACGATATTTCATGCTTATATATCTGGGGAGTGAAATTTTAGATAGATTGTTGAGAGGTGACAATTAAGACTGGCTTAAGAGGACATTTGTTGCCTTTTGGGTCATTTTAGTGTGTATGCACTCTTTCATTGTTGTGTTGGTGTGGGAGGAGGGATCTTTAGTATGTATAGGTTAAGTGTGAGGCAGGGATAGTTTTTCATTCTTTCCTTGAGTGGATGGTTGGTTTTGGAGTGGATGAGAAGGGTCTACTACTGTTACAAAGAAATGAATGCCAGGCATATTGAGTTGTGAATAAACTGTAAGTATTTTTGTTTCGCTGTGCAACTATAAGTTTTAAGTACATTGTTTTTGTGGTTAGCTTCTTTGTTATACATGGTTTTGACAAGGTGGATAACCAGGCAGGTAAAGCATAGTTCAGAGTGGAGCAGAGAAATTGTTTATAGAGGATACTAAGGGATTCTTTTTTGTCTCCAATCCTGGTTTCAGTAAGTGTTCTCAGGGTATTTTGTTGATTTATGTTTGCAGAATTTATTTACATTATCCACAAGTAAATAAAAACCCTACATTAATAGATTTTTGTCTTATGGTTTGGTAGGGTTTTGAATGGACCGCGTTGAGTTCAGCAGGAGGTCGTTGTGAAATTATGATTGTCAAACAGTAAATCATATACCATCACCACCACTACAAAGAAATCAAATATATAATTTGTAATGAAATTAATTAGATGATACTATGCAGTGTTGCACTGAAATTGCTTGCAGCCTAGTGTAGTATAGTACTGTACATATTTCATTGCTGCTTATTGTGAATGAAGCTAGGAGAGGGAGATACTTTTTTGACAATAAATTCAGCCGACAAACCTTAGCACACCGAGAAGCCACCACAGGTTGGCAGTACTTTAGGGCGAACCAAGGATACTTCACTCATTTTCTTTGTAGTGTGACCCAGTCACAACTTCTGATTTTCTTATCTGTACTTTTTTTTTCACTTAAGTTGGTTGGTAGTTGATGGTAGGCAGCCAACACCCTATAAGGTATATTACCATACTACCTGCCTAGGTTTCAAGAGGGTTAGTGACAGCTATCCTTTGTTTCTGCCTCACCCACGTGTGAACTATTGATATTCTGTCCTCAAACATACAGTCTCTCCTTGTCCACTTAACTCACACAGCTCCATCTTCATAACTAGATTTTCCTCTAGCAAACACTGTGTGCTCACCCTGCCTTTTGGCAAAATGTAGGGACAGTAGGTAGAAACTTGTAGGCTGGAGCATTAGGAAGAAGTAGTCAGTAGAACATTATGTAGGAACCTCTGCAAACACTGTGCTGGAGTAGCCTTCTGCCAGTGGCATGTGATGAGGCACCAAAGACCAGGAAGCAGCACTAAAGTTCACTAGTTATGGAGACTATCTGTGGCCACTCCCTTGAGGGAGTTCCAGTTGGGAACAGGCATCAGAGATATAGGTTAGATTTCACTCATTGCTTTTATTTTACTTTTTTTTCCTAGACCCACGTAGCAGGTTGTGGGTCTGAAGAGTCCAAAATAGTAGATGAAGTTGCAGACTGTATAGGAATCAGAGCACTTCATCATCATTATTTACTCAGACCATCACTTGTTTGATGAAGAGGTGTTTTTATCATCTTCTGAATCATATTCTCTCAATCTTTCTTCTGTTTCTTCATCTTTCAAGTCATGCCTCCTCACTTCACAATTTATTTTTAGGTATTTTGATGACACACCTGTCCTGGGTGTAATGCAAATTATCTCCATGTGATAGCAGCACCTCATAGGAGTGCAGTAGCATCCCAAATTTTCAAGGAGTATAGGTATCTTATGGCACTCATAGCTGACATTATCTTGGGGATCAAAAAGTGACAGCTGCATATAGCCGACAAAAACAATGAATAGGTTAAGTTGGCATAGATAAGTCATATGCAGTGCCTGATTCATGAATAAACCTTTTACCCAGAAACTGCTTTTTTAGCAGTCTAGAAATGTAATTTCTCTGCATATTAACATGCCTTTATTTATTTACAGAAACAGTGCATCAGAGGATGTAGAACAAGAACTGTTGTTTTGTGGTGATGAGAGTGGGAAACTCTTAGCCCTCCGTGATATTTTCCGAAAGGTTAGAGCAGTGTGCTGTTGTAGTTTTTATTTTCTTCTTGAAAGAAACTCAGCATCTCATGAAAATCTTTTTTGAAAAATCTCCTCTGGACAGCTTGATTAATGTAAATCAATGTTCTCTCTTTTTGGTTCACCTGCTACCTAGGTTTAACTAAGCCCCTCACTCAAGGAATTATTAAAGTAATAACCATTTATTCATCATGTATCCTAATAAGCTTTTATATATGTATGTAAATATTGTTATTTACAGGGTTATGAACCACCAGTCTTAGTGTTTGTGCAAACCAAAGAGAGGGCTAAGGAGTTGTTCAAGGAGCTGATATATGATAACATGATGGTAGATGCTATCCATGCTGACCGTACACAATTGCAGGTAATTTTGTATAGAGTATTGATATGATTATTATAATTATTACATCTTGTGCTTACACACTAACAGGGAAAAGTTCCTGGAGATCCGTTGTTCTAGCAATTTGTTGTTGTATGATTCACTGAAACCCACATTGATGGGGGGTTACATTCATGACCCAAAATTTCCCCAATCTTACTCTTTATGCATGGACTATACCCGAAACAGCTTACCATTGTTATACCACACTTTAACATGAAATTTAGACTGCCTGATTCAACATATTTAATGACATTAAGAGTAGTGGAGTGGGATGAGGGTGGAGTAAGGGTTACTGGAAAGGAGAGGAAGGGGAACTAGGTATGTTTGTGTTAACCCATGAATTATCTAATACAGCATCTGTCTCAACTGAAGAGGGAGAGGTTTGCAGTGGTCTTTTGAAAATGCTCTCCAATGATACTAAGCTTTGAGATCTGCCTTTTTCTTTTTTTAAGTTTTTATAAGCACCTGAAGCATCTGTAAGCTTTCTAGAAAGCACTAGGGTTCATTCATGGATCCATGTCCTTAATTGTTTAAATATCTAAACAGTTCTGCTAAGCTCTTCATTGTTATTCTACATGTGGTAGGGGATGTACTGTTGCCAGTATCTTTCTCTCCTCTTTGAGTTTCCCTGCCGTGATCTGCACGGTTTCTTCAATGGTCAGATCCCCAGTCAATTCCGTCAATTCAAAGCTAACACCATTAACAAGAAACCTGGTGTTATCCTGAAAGGCAATTATTAGAAGGTATAATTGGACATTAGATAACCTTTATTTGTTGGGTAAAGATAGTACTTCATGTTAAATGTAAATGGTGCTAATTGCTGATTTGTTATTAACCTTGAATCCATACTGTGCAAGTCAGCTTCCTAAAACAAAAGTTTGTGTAATTGAACCTTTGAGACCATATGTTAAAGTTGTTTATTAATTTGTCTTTGCAAAGTAGATTATGGCCTTGTTTTTTGTTTACTTCATGTTGTTCACAACTTTAATTAAAGCATGAACTTCAGAAGTTCATCTTTTATATGTTATACAGGAAGAATAGTGTTTTAATAGCATTCATGATATCAATTTTTCATACTTGATTGCCGTCTCCCATGTTAGCGAGGTATCACAAGGAACAGACCAAGAAAGGCCACATCCACTCATATCCATTCTCTAGCTTGCATATATAGTGCTCTGAAACCACAGCTCTTTATGTACATCCAGGCCCCACAGATCTTTCCATGGTTTACCCTGGACAGTTCACATACATGATAAACTTAAATGCTAGAAACTTGAAAAAATTTGAAACTTATGAGCCATAGATTAGACTCATATAGAAGGAAAACACCAGGATGAGATATTAATACTCCCTTTTTTTTCAGCGTGACAACGTGGTTCGGGCATTTAGGGAACGGAAGTTATGGGTTTTGATATGTACAGAACTAATGGCCCGAGGAATAGACTTTAAGGGCATTGGTCTTGTCATCAACTATGACTTCCCACCATCAGCAATCAGTTATATTCACAGAGTAGGTCGAACAGGACGAGCTCATCACCGAGGACGTGCCATTACATTCTGGACAATGGCTGATAAACCTTACCTGAGAAGGTGAGCCAGAAAACAGTTGTGTTGGTATTTCCCAATAGTTTTCTCTTGTACTTTAACTTCGCACCATGTATTTACTAGGTACCTCATTTGCTATGGAAGCCCCTTTCCTTGATATTCTTATTTCTTTGAATTCTTCAAGAAGATTTTGGACATCGATGTTATATCTTCAAGGCTTTAATATATGGAGTGAGAAAAACTTGTAAGTGTCACCAACATAAGCTTACAAGTAACATATTATTGCATATTGTGTAAAAGGATAAGATTTATCAGATCTTTTCAGAAGAGGATTGAAGATATTAAGTCCTTTCATATCACTGGAGCAATAATTTGTTTTAGTACCCAGCTTCACACGGGTGTTTGATCAGCCATTTCCTTGGACTTTTGTTATTAAAGAGTATAAATTTAAATAGAGTTTCAGCATCTAAATAGGACTTCCAGATTCTTAGAGGCAGACTTAGTTATTTCCATAATGCAAGGTTTCCAAGACAGAGTGGATTTTATAGTAATGCCAAGTATATTCAACGAGTTGAGAAGTGGAATTACAAAAAAGTCAAAGGAGATAGGCAAGTTGTGAGGAATTTTCAATAGAAAGGTTCGTAAAAACTTGGTCTTAGGAGAATTAAACTCAACCAGATTTCATTGCCCGACCAAGATATCCTGTCTTAGTCTGAGTTTATTGAGGCTGTTGTTTTAAGATGAGATGCAGATAAAGTGAGAAAGGAAGGGGCAGAATTGAAGGAATGCAGTGTTGAGTCATCATAGTATGAATGCATCTTGTCATTTGTAGAAAAAATGATATTGTTAATAAATTGGAGAAAAAGCGAAGACAGGACAGAACCCTGAGGAAGAACTCTGTTGAAGGAGAAAGTATTGGGTGATCTATCAACTGCCATGGATATAGATCGGCCAGAGAGGAAGCTAGGTATGAGGGAGGAAAGTGAGGGAGGTAAGCTAAAAGAAGGGAGCTTAGAAATGAGACCCCCATGCCACACCCTGTCAAAAATTTTGGATATATCAAGGGCAGCTGCACAGGATTCCCCAAAATCTTTCAGGGTTGATGACTAGTAAGATAGGGAAGAATATCACCAGTGGATTTTGCTCTATGGAGGTTATATTGGTGATGAGAGGAGAATGTGAGATTCAAGATTTCTGAGGATATGGGAGTTGAGGGATTCAGACACTTTCTATTGGAACTGATAGATGTCAGAGTAATAGGACACTAGAAGGATTAGAATGGTCACTCTTCTTAGGGATGGGATATATCAATACTTGCCTCCAAAGAGAAGGGAAATTTCTGTTTTTTAAACAGAAGTGGAACAAGACAAAGAAGCACAGATACAAGTTCAGGGGCAAGAACCTAAGAGAGTTGCTTTGTTTATGGGAGTCATAGCTATTGTGCCACCAAAATGTAAAAGTAAAGGAAGGGTAGAGCAATACATCATGTTAGCAATGCCTTTAGCTAAAGACCAGAAGGACTTATAAATGGATGAAGGGGAGAGGTTATTGCACTTCTTTTGAATAAAGAAGCACTGCCTCTTGGCCACTGTGCTTGCAGTTATTACAGGCAGTGATAAATGTTGAATGGGAGTCAAGAGGACGCTGTTTTTTTTTTTTTTCAATCCTGATGTGCCTAATCCCTTACTTGAATGTCTTCAGTATAAGATCAGTTGAACGAGGGATTGGAAGAAGAGGTTATCTTGGAAAAAGAGGGGATAAATGCTTCCATTCCCATGATAATAACCTCTGCTGTGTCCTTGTGTTTGGTGGAGACAAAAGCATCACCACTTGAGGCAAAAATATACCCAAAGAAAGTCTGCAAAGAATTTTCTTTAGCTACTCCAGTCAGCTTTGTTGTGGTGCCAATATTTATGTTTAGAAGGGGTAGCTGGAGCATCCTCCCACCTTTCTAAATTTTCAGGCAGCAGTACCCCAAAGCTTCCAGAACTTCCTCCTCCCATCTTGATATCCCACTCTGCTATAGTTTCATCCACTTCTGACAGTGTTTCCTCATTCTTTTCCGTATGTACATACCATTTCATCAAACCCTGGTCAACTTTGTCACTCACACTGTGCTGACTACTGCAACTTTCTCTTCTATATTCATTCTTAACATGAGCAACCCACCTCATACAACATGTTTTCCCCAAGGCATTTAATTTCCAACATGTCCACTCCTTCTTTAATTTTTATTCAGGACCCATGGCTTACATCCTTACAGTATTGTTAGGACTACTTTACCTTCAAACATTACCATATTTGTCCTGATTGACATTGACCTCTCCTTTCACATACTTCTGAATGCACCCAGGACCTTATCCCCAACTTCTGTCTGTGACTCATATCAGCCCCTATGGTTCCATCTACTGCTGTGTCCACTTCCAGAGGTACTTCTCTACTTCCTCCAGATCCTCCCCACTCTCTCATCCTGTTTGATTCCCCTTAACAAACCTTTGTTCTCATTTACTTGCAGTTTTCACTTTTCATTTACACTTTGTCACCAGCTTTTCAAGTTTCTCTTTGGAATCTTGTCTCCAGAGCCGTCATAAGCAAAGAGCAACTGATTCATATTGTGTCCCTTCCCACCTTTAGCACATTGTAGAATTGACTCTCACCATTGTATCCATGAACAGACTAGCTAAACAGTCAAACCCCCCCTCTTTTCTTGATAGATTCAACTGCCATACTTCATTTCTCTGTTCACCAAACCATTTATCATGACACTCTCACTCTATGTAATTCCCAGTACCAGACACCTATCTGCCACCCTGTATCTTCTAGTTCAGTCAGCAGTCCTTCAAAATCCTCACTCCATCTCTCCCTTAACATTGATGTTACCACTTTGCTGTCGGTTCTCAGTGATGCTCCCCTTTGTTGTCATTACTCTGTTCACCTAAAACATTTTATTATTCTCCCTTTCTCATTTTGCCTTCTTTTTTGTCCCTGCACCTTCCTCATGACCTCTTGTCTGTTTCTCTCGTATACCTCCAAATCACTTGTACACCTTCCTTGCAGGCATCACCTATACTGTACACCTTTTCTCTTCACTTAAAGTTTAACTCTTATCCCATCATACATTACATTTTCCCAAATGCCCATATCCCACCTTCACCG
>JAUTXX010550519.1:0-18435 GCA_032273605.1 Panulirus laevicauda
TTGGTGGGTTTTCTGTATATGCTAAACTTAAACTTGTTTCCTTGTCTATGGATCATGCAATCTAAAAATGGTAACATTCCATTATTTTCATTTTCTACAGTAAATTTGATGGAAGGTACTAAATTGTTAAGTAAGGGGAGAAATGTTTGTAGATTTTCTTTTGTTGGCCAAACACAAAGAACATCATCTACATACCTAAACCAAATTGCATCAAGCATGGAAACAAGTTCAAGGAAGGTTAAGGTTGTGTTGTGTCAAGCTCCAGGGAGGAGGGCCGGGTGCAGCCGTTGTTGTCAGACCGGTGCAACACGTCTGACCATCCGCCTCTCTGCTTACTTTTCCATGAACCTGGGACTTGTGCATCGCATTGGCCAAGATAATTACCTATTATCTCTTCACGAGCGAACAAGTGATTATCTAGCACAAAATTGTTTCTATCATCTAGTAGAACATTGTTGTATTAACTAGCAGAACATTGGTTGCATTAGCTAGCACAACATTGGTTGTATTAGCTAGCACAACATTAGTTGCATTCGCTAGAATAACATTTGTTGTGTCATCTAGCAAAACATTCAAAATATTAGCTAGCACAGTACTCCTAGTATAAGCAAGTACAACATACCTGGTATTGGCTAGCACTACATTCCTAGGAGTAGCTAGCACTTCTTTCCTAGTATCAGCAAGCACAGCATTCATATTTTTAGGTAGCACAGCATTCCTAATATTAGCCAAAATATTCCATGCATTAGCTGGCGAAACATTCCAAATATAAGCCAGCACAACACTCCTACTATTAGCTAGCAAAGCATTCTAGTGTTGCCTAGCACATCGTTCCAAGTATTAGTCACTTCAACATTCCTAGTATAAGTAGCAAAACACTCCTAATATTAGTAAAACATTGTAGTATTAACCAGCACTACATTCCTAGCATTAGCTGGCAAACATCACAGTATTCACAAACACAACATGCCTAGCATTAAGTGACACAACATTCCTAGTATTAGCTAGTACAACATTCCTTG
The DNA here is from genome assembly GCA_032273605.1 of Panulirus laevicauda. Lineage (NCBI taxonomy): Eukaryota > Metazoa > Arthropoda > Malacostraca > Decapoda > Palinuridae > Panulirus > Panulirus laevicauda. The sequence goes on from JAUTXX010550519.1 coordinate 1,023, forward strand.
TATTATGTAGCACAACAATTCTAGTATCGGTAGCAAAACATTCCTCGTGTAAGCTGGCAAAACATTCCTAGCAATAGTTAGCACATTTCTAGTATTAACAAGTACAGTATTCCCTGTTTTACCTAACACAACATTCCTAATAGGAAGTACTACAACATTCTTAGTATCAGCTTACAAATATTCATGATATAAGCTAGCAAAGCATTCATTATATTAGCTAGTACAACATTCCAAGTATTAGCTTGAACACCATCTTTGTTATTGGCCACAACAACATTTCTAGAATTAGCAAACACAACACTCATAGTATTAGCCAGTATCACATTCCTACTATTAGCTCGTATAACATTTCTAGTCCTGGCTAAAAACGTTCCTAGTATTAGCTAGCACATTCCTAGTATTAGCTAGCAAACACTCCTAATATAAGACAGCACATTTCTAGTATTAGCAAGCACAACACGCTTAGTATGAGCTAACACAACATTCCGAGTTATAGATAGTAAGTATTCCCAAATTTTAGTTAGCACATCATATCTAGTATGTTAGTACAACATTTCTAGCATTAGCCAGAACATGCTAATATTACCTAGTACAACAATCCTAGTGTCAGTTAGCAAACATTATCAGTATTAGCAAGAGCAACATTCCTAGTATTAGAAAATATTCCTAATATTAGAAGAAAACGACATTTCTAGTATTGGCTAACACAACATCCCTAGTATTTGTTAGAACAAGTTGGATATTAGTTACCAAAGCATTCTTAGTATTTACTAGAAAACACTCCTACTATTAGCTAACACAACATTCCTAGTGTTAACTAGCATATGTCACTCCTTGTATCCCCTAACGCAGCATTCCTAGTATGAGCAAGCAAATTCATCCTGGTTTTAGTATGCACAAAATTCCAAGTATTTGCTAGCACAACATTCTTAGCATTAGCTAACAGACATTCTCAATATTAGCTAGCAAAACATTTCTAGTATTACCTTGCCCAAAATTCCTAGTATTAGCTAGCACATTACTAGTATTAGCTATCACAACATTCCTAGTATTGGCTAGCACAACATTCCTAGTGTTAGCTGACAAGCATTCCTAATACTAGCTAGCAAAATATTTCTAGTATTAACTAGCACAAAATTCCTAGTATCAGCTAGCACAACATGCCTAGAATTAGCTAGCACAGCATTCTAGTATTAGCTAACAAACATTTCTGATATTTGCTAACAAAACATTTTTAGGATTAGCCAGCACAAAATTCCTAGTATTAGCTGTTACAATATTATTAGTATTAGCTAATGCAACATGACTGGTATCAACTCGCACAACATTCTCAGTATTAGCTAACACAACAATCCCACTATCAGCTAGCACAAAATTAGAGTAAATGAGAACATAATTAGATAATTAGGTCTCAGAGAGAAGTATTATACTAGGAGAGATACTAGACAGACGGTGTTAACAGAAGAGAGGTTACTAAAGAGACCATAAATGTCGGTACAATGAGTAAAAAAAAGAATCGGGTCTATTAGAGAGGGAAAGGTTATGGGAGGGGCCGCTGCTACTGTAACTGTCCACATCATCACAAACATCTTGGAAACTGTGCAATTGATCACGGCTGTCCTGAGAATTATACAGAACATAACAACCGTCCTGCGAACTATACAGAGAATCATAACCTTCTTGGGGCTCTGCAGAACACGACAACACTCCTAAGAACAGTATAGATCACAAATGTCTGGAAAAGTGTACAGTGTACAACTGTCCTGGGAACTGCACAGTGCATCACAACCGTTCCTGGAAATGTAGAGAGCATCACAACCCACTAGCAAACTGTATAACGTATAATAAAACTCCTTAGAACAGCTCAGTGCATCTCAACCGTCCTGGGAATGTAGAGAGCATCACAACAGTCCTTAAAACTGTACAGTGCATCACAACCGTCTTGAGAACTGTTCAGAGCATCACAATTGTGCCGGGAACTCTATAGAGAATCAGATCTATTCTGATTATCTTGTTTAACTGAACATAGCTGAACAAAACTGAATGCAACCGAATTCAAGCAGCAACAGACCACTGGGTCCTAACGAGGTTGTTTGTGATAATGGAAGGGAACAGAAACGTATGGATTATTGTGGTATGAGAAGAAAGACATACTGATCTATTAAAAAAGGAAAACCTGCAAACTGTAAACTTGCAGAGCATCATAACTGCTTGGGAAATTGTACAGTGCATCATACCTGATAGGGGAATCATATAGAGCATAGTTGTCATCTGGGAAACTGTATATAGTATCACAACTGCCCTAGGTAACACCATAGAGCATCACAACTGTCATGTGGAACTGTATAGAGCATCACAACTGTCCAGGGGAACTGTATAAGGCATCACAATTGTCCTGGAGAACTGTATAAGGCATCACAACTCTCCTGGGGAACACTACAGAGCATCACAACTGTCATGGGAAACACTATAGAGCATCACAACTCTCCTGGGGAACTGTATAGAGCATCACAACTGTCCTGGGGAACACTATAGAGCATCACATCTGTCCTGGGGAACTGTATAGAGCATCACATCTGTCCTGGAAACACTATAGAGCATCACAACTGTCCTGGGGAACACTATAGAGCATCACATCTCTCCTGGGAACTGTATAGAGCATCACAACTGTCTTGGGGAACACTATAGAGCATCACAGCTGTCATGGGGAACACTAAAGAGCATCACAGCTGTCACGGGGAACACTATAGAGCATCACAACTGTCCTGGGGATCTGTATAGAGCATCACAACTACCCTGGGGAACACTATAGAGCATCACAACTGTCTTGGGGAACACTATAGAGCATCACAACTGTCTTGGGGAACACTATAGAGCATCACAACTGTCCTGGGGAACACTATAGAGCATCACAACTGTCCTGGTGATCTGTATAGAGCATCACAACCACCCTGGGGAACACTATAGAGCATCACAACTGTCCTGGGGAACACTATAAAGCATCACATCTGTCCTGGGGAACTGTATAGAGCATCACAACTGTCCTGGAAACACTATAGAGCATCAAAACTGTCCTGGGGAACTGTATAGAGCATCACAACGGTCCTGGAAACACTATAGAGCATCACAACTGTCCTGGGGAACTGTATAGAGCATCAAAACTGTCCTGGGGAACTGTATAGAGCATCACAACGGTCCTGGGGAACACTATAGAGCATCACATCTGTCCTGGGGAACTGTACAGAGCATCACAACTGTCCTGAGGAACTGTATATGGCATCACAACTGTCCTGGGGAACTGTATAGAGCATCACAACTGTCCTGGGGAACTGTACAGAGCATCACAACTGTCCTGGGGAACTGTATATGGTATCACAACTGTCCTGGGGAACTGTATAGAGCGTCACAACCGTTCTGGGAGGCCTATAGGTCATCATAATAGTCTGCTAAACTGTAAAGAGCATCACAAGAGATCTCAGAACTATACAGAGCATCACAACCGCCCGGCGGAGTATACATAGGAACGGAAACCTCTAGAGAAACAGGGTAGAGGTATGTAACCGTCCTGGGAACTGTATAACACATGAAAAGCGTCCTTGGAAAAGAAAAGTACACATCATCATAGTGATAATCTTAAGTAAGATATTCGTGCCCCAGCGACATTCCTGTGTTACACACAACATCTTTTGCGGAAGGTGAGGCCAATACCAGATCCACTCACAGAAGCTGCTGTGGACGGTGAGGCCAGCACCAGACCTGCCCACAGCGGGTATATAAACTATGGTATATGAAGCGGTCAAGGCAAACTGTTGGGTGGTATGTGGGGCTTGATCGTAGACAGTACATCCCCGTTTCGGTACATTATACGCGACAGACAGAGATTGGGTGCGTGCAAATGAGGACAGCCCGCGTACCACCACCAGCCACCAACCCCTGTACATCACCAAAATCACCACCAGCCACCAACCCCTGGACACCACCAATACAACCATCACCCACAATCACCACCCGTGTACAGTCCTTACTCCACCATCGTCACCTGCACTCCTGACGCTGAGGTAAACACAAGCACAGTAAGAAAACACGCAAAATAAGTCTTCCCAACCTGACTGTTGTTGCATAGTTCGCCTGACGTCCACGTTCACCTTCTCTGTTTTCTTGAGCCCCATCCACATCTCCTGTTCCTGGCTCTCTCCTCCCCGTCTTTTGTCCTTAGAAGTTCAAACTCAACTGAGGTTATACCTTCCCGACCTTCTCGCTCACTGGTGCACTCTGGCAGTCAGGACTCGGGCAGCTCGTTGGTCACTGTTACTCGAATGGTTGCCACAAGCTGCCAGTCGTCCATGGCTATCTTAACTCTTAAAGTTAATAACAATTTCTGGCAATATCTACTGCTGTGTATAGTGCACGGAAGGGACAGTAACAATGTTGGTGAATGGAAGGGATCAAGAAAAAATGGGTGCAGTTCAAGAACAATAACTTCATGTATGGAACGATAAAAACGTTGGTGTATAGAAGGGATCGTCACACTGTGGACGGGATGGTGATAGTATCTTTTGAAGAGAACATGATAACATAGATGGATAGAAAGGAAATTAATGACATGATGAAATGAGCAATGTAGCTAGCGTGGGTAAACATTAGTATATTAGTTTCCATAAAGTAACTTTTACATGCAACATACCTAGCCAGACGCTAGGTATGTGGGAATGTTAGACTCCAGCCCCAGTAACTCAACAGACGCTATAGATGTAGGGATGTTAGACACCAGCCCAAGTAGCTCACCAGGCGCTAGTTGCATGATTGATTTGTGCCAGTAACCCTGGCAAAATTTATTGTGCACTCCATGCTCATCCTGTGAGCGTAGCGCAAAAGATGACTGGTTGCAAAGGGTTTTTGTTTTATATTCTTGATTGTAGTGTTAGTAGTGCTGTTTTTACAATTAGATTATGAAATAACAACTAATACAAACAATGGCGGATATTCTGCTGTCAAGTGTGAGTAAAGTGGCCGTCAGTCAAGAACACTGGATGGGTCGCTCTTACAGAGGCAACCAAGGCTTCTGCAAGTGGAGAGCAGAGTGGGATGGCAGTGTCCAGTGGCCAGGACCCTCACAGTCCCTTGGTAATTACGCCAGACATCCGTGGTTCATATCTATTACGGACGAGAGGAGCTGACTGGAGTTAAGATTAAGTTAATTACGTTATAATTAAGTGATAAGAGACATGAGTGACTTCCACCATGACACTCGCTAATGTGCACCTTCCCGTGTGTCCATCCTCACCCTACCTCTGTGAGAAAGGGAGGAAGGGAGCATGTATCTACCTCTCCGTTACTGCCCTGAGGAAGAGCAAAAAAGGATGGGAAGTATGGGAGAAACAGGAGATAGTATTAAAGGAGGAAGATAATTATGATGGTGATGAGAGGCTTGGGACGGCCCAGAGCGATAGGACTAGACCGTAGCCCAACCTGGTCAATGACTATGTTCAGTTCGCGGATGAATATAGCAAACCCAGTAGATTAGCGGTAGAGAATGACATCAAAAACTAACGAATTTTAGGGTTGATGAAGTCCATCCTTGTATCATACTGGATTACACAGAAGTGAAAAGAGAAACTTTGTGTTTCGGTCTCAGTTGATGGAGTCCGACTCATACGGAGGTCAACCATATTGATCAGAACATATTACAGCCGCTCCATCAAAACCTACTACATGAAGCTACTGCCTTAGTTGGCCTATTTAGGTTTATTTATAAACACTGTAAGAAACTGGAATTATATGAATTGATGGGGCCCTAAGGGGATCTATTCAATTGAATTAATGATCACTGGTGCCCGTAGAAAAAGGTTATTTGTGCTGGTTATACTAATTGGAGAGCTACTGGCCGCATACACTCTCATGTGTAAGGCTCCAATAGTACTTTACCAAGAGAAATAATGATGAAAAATAAGTCAAGTTCAGCAATATCTTCTTCTGAGTAAGTAGTTTGATACAGTGCGTGACGCAGAGACACACATTAGTCGCGAAAAATTCCATCGGTAAAGTGGGGACTTGCATTGACCAATGTGTTAGTATACTGGCCATTGGGTGTCCCACAGACATGAGGACGCTGACCAATGGATGTCTCCCAGGCATGAGGACACTGGCCACTGGGTGTTCCACAGGCATAAGGACACTAGTCACTGGGAGTCTCCCATGCATGAGGACGTTGGCCACTGGATGTCCCACAGGCATGAGGATAGTAGCCACTGGGTGTCCTTAAGGCATGAGGACAGTGGCCACTGGGTGTCTCCTAGGCATAAGGACACTCGCAACTGGGTGTCTCCCAGGCATGAAGACAGTAGCCAGTGGGTATCTCCCAGGCATGAAGACACTAGCCACTGGGTATCTCCCAGGCATGAAGACAGTAGCCATTGGCAAGTTATCTACATGAATCAAGAGAATCAATGATCCCAAAACAGACCATTGGAGCACATTACTGCTGACCTTAGCCAGTTTCGAGAAGATTCCTTTCACAAACGTCATTGGATCCCTTCCATTAAGGTAACCTTTCATCAAATGAAATTGTGTACCCATTATTCTTGCTTGAAAATCCAGATTCTTTACCAACTTCATATGTGCGACAATGTCACATGCTTTCTGACGGTACAGATACATAAATCCACCCAGTCTTCTCTTTTCTTTAAAGTAGCACTCATACCCTAGTAGAAATGTAAGGGAACTGTTACTCGTTACCTCTTTTCTGAAATTGGGTTGTCTGCAATTTTGGTAATCTCTCCACAGCAGGAAGTCATTCATTTAAACTATCTTCTCCAGTTACAACCACACTCTTCAGAGAGACCGGTATGTATCAAAGCGTTTCTTCTCGTTCCACTTTCTACAGACAAGTATTACGTTCGTCCTTCCCCAACCCAGTAGCACTTAAGTTGTTTTACAATATCATGAAAAAATTTTCAACCGATTTGTCTATACACATCTTCACCACATATAAAGAAATTCTATCGGTACCATGAACCTTGTATGAGTTAAGATCCTTTACATTCTGTTAATGTCTTCACTGGATATTTCAGTGCTTTCCAATACTCCTCTCCGTTCAGTCTCACTGATGATGGCTCTATAGTGTCTTCCACAGTGAAATCTTTATTTTGTCATTCATTTCCTGTCATATCCTTATATCATCATGTGCAACTCTTCCCTCTGAATTCTTTAGGCTTACTAGCTACACTAACTGATAATTTGCACCCGATTGATATATGGAAAAATATGCAAAATATTCTCTTCAAAGTTTGTTTGTTCTACTTTCCATATCGTGCTTTGCTCGTTTCTTGCTCTCTCATACCTTATGGATATTGGTTGGCTGGAATGCCGTCCACTTCTGCGTTACAGCACATCACGAATCTCTTGTGTTTTTGAAGTCTGATAATGAACCATCCTTCTGAGGCTACAACTTCACCGTACATTTTACAGAACCTTTCACCATAATGCCTTGGTTACTGACTACCAAACTTGGTTGGCAGTTCATGTTACCATAGAAATTGTTGAGTTCTGTGTAGGTTCCAAGATTATATCTCCTCTTTGAGTCTGGTCTTGTCCCTGTGTTTGATTACTATTTGCTTTCCGGGGAGAGACTTTTCCTATCTTACCTCGTTTCTTAACCTTGTATACATGTGCTATGTTTTTCATCCTTTGTTTGTGTATGCATACACACACACACACACACACACACACACACACACACACACACACACATTAAGCCTGGTATCCATCTATCGACTAGCCCCGAGGAGAAGATAAACGCTTGGGTTGGGTGAGGGCGGACTGCCACGCCGAGGAATCGGACCTATGCGGATCCCATCCCGGGCTGGCCCGTGCTGGCTCATGGTTAGTAACGTGGACAATTACACCACGGAGGCCCGTAAGTGTATGTGTCTCTGTATTGGAGCGCTTATGGATGTTTTTGAATATTTTTACATTCGCATGTTTTTACATTTTGGGACAAAAAGATAGTGAAATGAGGAAGATGGAAAGATACCGATGCTTTTATTATAAAAACTTAGAAATTCTGGTGTACTTCAGTTAAGATCGGAAGGTAAATTATCTTTAAGACAACAGAAGGCTGACCTAGTACCTACACCAAACCCGGCACCACTATAATACTGATATCATCAATATCATATTTTTATAGGTATGACAGCGCAGCGCCCACCATAGGGAGGTGCATTAGTGGCACTAGACATCGGCAAATTATATCACTGTTTCAGAAGCCATTACCCTAACCTTGAACACCCATTAGAGTGAGTATTTTTTTCTTTTTTTTAGGAAAACAAGGATATCGACGAATATAATAGATAAAACATCTTCTTCATATCTGATCGCCGTTTCCCGCGTTGGCGAGGAAACGCCAGGAACACAAAGAAAGGCCACCTCCGCTCACATCCTTTCTCTAGCTGTCATGTGTGATGCACCGAAACCACAGCTTCCTATCCACAAATAAGCCCTACAGAACTTTCCATGGTTTACCCGGGACGTTTCACACGCTCCGGTTCAGTCCACTGACAGCACGTCGACCCCAGTATACCACATCGTTCCAATTCTTTCCATCCCTTGCACGCTTTTCACCCTCCTGGATGCTCAGGCCCCGATAGCTCAAAATCTTTTTCACTCTTTCCTTCTATCTCCAATTTGGTCTCACCATTCTCCTTGTTCCCTCTACTTCTGACACATATATCCTCTTTATCAACTTTTTCTCATTCGTTCTCTCCATATGTTTAAACCATTTCAGCACACCCTTTTCTGCTCTCTTATCGACACTCTTTAATACCACACATTCTTACCGAATCATTACTTGCTCGATCAAACCACCTCACACCATAAATTGTTCTCATACGTTTCAGTTCCAACACATCCATCCTCCTCCGCAAAATTCTATCTATATCCCATGCTTTACATCCATATGATATTGTTGGGACTACTATTCTGTCAAACATCGATTTTTGTCTTCCCAGATAACGTGCTCTCTCTCTCCACACATTCTTCAGCGTTCAAAGGATCTTCGCCACCTCCCCCAGCCCATGACTGACTTCCGCTTCCATGGCTCCATGTCCACTCTCAGATATCTAAAACGCTTCACTTCTTCCAATTTGCGTTTTCCAAACTCACATCCTAAATGACCTGTCCCTCAACCCTGCTGAACCTAATAATCTTGTTCTTATTCACATTCACTCTCCACTTTATCCTTACCCACACTCTCCCAGTTTCAGTCACCAACATCTGGAGTTTCGCACTCGGATCTGCCACCAGTGCTGTATCGTCAGCAAACAAAAGCTGACTCACTTCCCAAGCCCTTTCATCCCTCACAGACTGTATACTCGCCCCCCCCCCCCACCCTCTCCAAGACTCTCGCATTTACCTCCCTCACCACCCCATCCATAAACAAAGTGAACAACCATAGAGTCATCACAAACCCCTGCCGCATGCCAGCCTACAATTTAAACCATTCATTCTATTCTCTTCCTACTCGTACACTAGCTTTACACCCTTGATACGAATTTTTCACTGCTTCTAGCAACTTATCTCTCTTATCGTATGTTCTTAAGACCTTCCACAAAGCATCTTTATCAACCCTACCATATGCCTTCTCCAGATCAATGAATGCCACATACAAATCCATCTGCTTTTCTAAGTATTTCTCGCACAGATTCTTTAAAGCAAACACCTGATCCACACATCCTCTACCACTTCTGAAAATACACTACTCCTCCCCAGTCTGATGCTTTGTACATGCCTTCACTCTCTCAGTCAATACCCTCCCATACAACTTACTATGAAAACTCTGCAAATTTATTCTTCTGTAGTTTTAACGCTGAACTTTATTCTCCTTGCCTTTATGCAACGTCACTATCCATACATTTCGCTAATCCTCAAGCACCTGACCATGATCCACACACACTGAAAACCCTTACCAACAAATCGACAACACAGTCACCCCCTTTCTCAATAAATTCAGCTGTAATACCGTCCACTCCCGTCGCCTTGCCGGATTTCATTTTACGCAAGGTTTTCACCACCTCATCTCTCTTCACCAAACCAGTCTCCATAACTCTCTTACTTTGCATACCATCCTAGCCCAAACACTCTCCATCTGCCACTCTGTCACCAAGCACGTTCTCTTGGCTTTCACACATTGTTTACCTTTTTCTTAAACACCATCTTATTCTTCCTAAAAGTTTCTGATACTCCCTCACCTCAAGTCTCATTTGCCCTCTTTTTAACCCATGCATCTTTCTTTTGACCTCTTGCTGCTTTCTCTAATATATCCCCTAATCGTTTACACTCCTTCCTTGTAAGTACCGCCCAAAAACCTTCTTTTCCCTTTCACTAGCAACTTTACTTATTCATCCCACCACTCAGTACCCTCTCTTATCTGTCCACCTCCCACTTTTCGCATGCAACATGCATCTCTCGCACATGTTAGCCCTGCTTCCCTAAATACCTTCTATTCCTCATCCACTCCCCTAGTTTCATTTACTCTCACTTTTTGTTATTCTGCACTGAATTTCTCCTGGTATTTCTTCACACAAGTCTCTCCAAAGCTCACCTACTCTCACTACTCTCTTCTCCCCGAGATTGTTTCCTGTTTTTCTAAAACCTCTAGAAATCTTCATCCTCGCCCTCACAAGATAGTGATTAAACGTCCCACCAGCTGCCCCTCTGAGTACATTTACTTCCAGAAGGCTTTCTTGTACTCACATTTCAATTAGTATGTCATCCAAGAATGCCCGTTGACCATCTCTTCTATTCACAGATGTATGATTGTGTATATCCCTCTTTTTAAACAGGTTTTTCCAATTATTTGTGTTTTTTCAGCTCACAGTTATACAAATTGTTCACCATTTCCATTCATAACACTAGATACCCCTGCGCCCCAAGTATACCCTCCACTGCCACATTACTTACCTTTACATTTAACTCAGATCTCACCAACACCGCCTCCCTGACACTTATCCTCCTCGTCTCAGCCCAGTCTAGCCGTCACTCTCTTGCGTATCATCGCCTTTGAACTCATCCCTTTACTCCCTGATTTCCATCTATCTATTGCAATAGTTACAGTAAACACTGGAGGAGAAACATAAACAAGGCTAGTAGATCACCTGTTATCTGATTCTTAATAACCTCCTTGTATGTATTCAGCCTTGAGACTGCTTGTGTGTCCCTACCAAACAAGTAAGTATGTACGATATAACATCATTTTCCTAAAGGTCCTGTCCTACCTCAACTCTCTTCCTTTCTTCATAAATAATTATAATCTTTCTTCAGCCTCTGGGTTTCTTCACATCTGTGCCATTATTTCAGTCTACATACTTCAAGCCACTTTCCCTCCTGACTCCAATATCCGTTCTTCTTCTTGCCCTTAACATAATTTCCCTCTTAATCTGGAACTGTGCAACACCTCGGAATGGAGAAGGCTTAACTCGATAAAATTCACTAAGGCAAAAACGTTGTTTCTGTCTATAAATCTTTGCAGATCTCACTAATTTCATACGAACAAATTTCAACTCACTGTAAATTATTTATGCAAAGACATAAACATGTTGGGAATGCCTAAATCCTCTACTCTATCCTGGAAAGCACAGGTAATGAATCATCTAAAATTTGCTCGCCAAAAGCTAAGAGTGGTCTAAAGATGCCGATATTATCTTTCTTGTGAGCGGCTGTAGGGAGGAGCGGATTTGAAGTAGGAGGGAGGAGGAGTAGTAAGGCTGAGGGGAGGAGGGGGGGTGTGATCCTGGAAGAGGGAGAGTGTGTGAGGCTGGTGTTAGGAAAGAGTGTAAGGTTAGTGGATGGGAGGAGTTGTGATGCTGGTGGGAAGAAAGAGTGTGAGGCTGGCGAAAGGAGGGGGTTTGAGACCAGTGGCAGGAAGGGTTGTGATGCTGGTGGGAGAAGGGGTGTGAGGCTGTTGGGAATATGTAATTTGAGGCTGGTGGGAGGAGGGGTTGTGAGTCTGGTGAGAGGAAGGGGTGTGAGGTTAATGGGAGGAGGGGATATGAGGTTCGTGGGAGGAGGATGTGTGAGGTTGGTGGGAGGAGGGGGTGTGAGGCTGGTGGGAGGAGGGGGTATGAGTCTGGTGAGAGGAGGGGCTGTGAGGCTGGTGAGAGGAGGGGCTGTAAGGCTGGTGGGAGGAGGTGGTTTGATGAGTTCTTGGAAGATGTTGAGCAAAAAAAAACTCTAAGGAGGGAACATAGGTTCAGTGGAAGGAGGTGGAGAAAGACTAAGTAGGGAATCGTCTAAAGTAATGTTAAAAGATATCAAGGTACGGATAAAGAGCGGTTTCATCGGTTGGAGACTTATTTACAGAATCATTAAATCGGAAAAGATAAGGAGAGGTTGGTACTAAAGTTGTTGGAGTAGGATTTGGTTCAAGACCAGCAAGATGGCTTTGAATAAACACACTTTCTTTTTATGATTGACTTTACGACTAACAACTTTTCATTGGCAAGTGAAGGTAGTTCACTCTGGTGTCCAAATTTACTTTTTGGCTTCTGAAGCTCCTCTGTGTCGTCTGTAGACTCTCTCGTACCTGGAATTTCTCTTTGGTGTCTAAAGATTCTTATTGATGTCTGAAGGTTCTCCTTTGTGCATTAAGGATCTGTCTATCTGAAGGTTCTCCTTGGTGTCTTAAGATTCTGTTTGCTGTCTGAAAGTTCTTCTTAGTGTCTTAAGGTTTCCGTTTTTGCTTGAAGATTCTAATTGATGTCTGCAGGGTCTCTTTGCTGTCTGGAAGCTTTGAATGTACTTGAAGTCCTTTACGGTGCCTGAAGGTTCTTTTGTTTCTAAAGGTTCTATGTGGAAATTGTAGGCTTTTTTTGGTGTCTGAAAGCTATCTTTGGTGCCAGAAGGTTGTCTGGACCCTGAAGCTTTTATCTGGTGTCTTTAAAACTCTCTGGTGTCTTTAGGTTTTCTTTGGTGACAGAAGGATCTATATGGAACTTGAAGGTTCCCTCTGGTGTCTGGGGCTCTCTGTGGTGCATTAGGTTCTCTGTGGTACCTGAAAGTTCTCTAAGGTGCCCAAAGGTTCTATCTGGTGCCAGATGGAAAGGTAAGATCTTGAAACCGATGATAGGTAGAGATGAACATCGATGAATAAGGCTTTTTTGACAGAATTTTGAACAGAAGTAGCAACAATGGAAGTATGACAAAAAATGGGTAAGGACAAATGGAGCAGGCCATAAGCCAGAATAGAGGAAAGGGAATTCTTCAGCCAGGAGTTTCGTAGCTCAAGACGAGAGAAACAAGGCATGTGATATTTTTATGGTCCGTAATTAGCGTACATTATCTCAAGATTCTCAGGTAAATCCTCCACATGGCCTCCGCTTGTCACCTGCCAAGCACACCAGTCCTCAAGTAGCAGATAAGAGGGAGAACAGCTGAAGAAAAGAAGGAGGACAGGTGCAGCGGGAGGAAGGGGCGGTTCTTGAGAGTAGGAGGTGGGTGGGCGTGGTGGCATGACGTCATGAGGGGAAGCATTTATATGAGGGCAGCGAGAGAGGTGGCGCCAGGCCAGCGGCAAGCTCCTTCCCGACAACACTGGTGAGCCTATTCTGCCCTAGTCCTCAAAGTCCTTCTCCTGCACCGTATGATTGTTACACCATGTACATTTTGGGCCTTGTACTTGTTGTACCATGTACTTGTTGCACCTTGTACCTGTTGTACCATGTACTTGTTGGACTATTTTCTTGTTGTACCATGTACTTGTTGCACTATGTACCTGTTGTACCATGTACTTGTTGCACTATATACCTATTGTACTGTGTACTTGATGCAGCTTGTGTGCCAGATCTCCCATCTGCGGATTACTTCTTTACTACAGGTGGTTCATGCATCTCATGTTACTGTTGGAGCATGTTAGTGTGTGGACCTCTCCAACGTGTCTGGAGGCAACCACTTGCAGTCGAACGTATGATTCATGTGGTACGGGTGCCCTTTGGGTCATGCAATGCCTACTTGTTTTATCTTTTGGTATCTATACTATAGTTATGGCAAGTATAGCAGAACATAAGTTCGCTATACCTTCTGTGGACGTTGTACCATATGGATGTGGTAATGTGTCACTAATGTACCGTGTTTGCTCACTGTACCGTATGTCTGCTGTACTGCGTGTGGCTCTGCTTCCTGTAGGTTTGGTTCCGTGTGGCAAGTGTATTTTATAGCAAAAAACACTGGCTGATACTCCACTTACATATTGTGCCTTATGATTTCTTAATCATGTATCTGCTCTACTTTATAGCTTCTGTGGCGTATGATTGTTTAAGCAAGTGGCTGTTGCACCTGATGGCTGTCGTACCGTATTGTTATTCGTTGATCTGTTCTTGTATCGTGTTTCTGTAATGTGATGCCACTGTACCTTGCTTGGTTTCTATGTCTTGTCTTTGCTTTATTATGCTTATGCTGTACCTTATAGTTACAACTATGTGTTCCATGTTGTGTTAAATTACTGGTGTATCAACCATGTGCTGTGTTCTATGTTGTGTTACATTACAGATGTATGAGCCACATCGTGTTACATTACTAGTGTATGAGCCATGTGTTGTGTTCATCTCGTACCTCGTTACTATATCACCCACCCACCGGTTGTTGCCTGCCGCCTTACCGCTGTACACAACACGTGCATCACATGATAATGTTGTGCAGGGCAGCCAATATTAATCTTTTTTAATTGTTCTGTAATTTTGTTGCACCATGTGACCTTTGTACTGCGTAGTGTACCATATAACTGATTCACGGTATTGCTGTTGTATTATACATCTATCGTGCTGTCTAAATGATGTATTGCCTAGATATTGTGCTTTCTCGTTGGAGTCCCGAGTGTGAAGCTGCATAGTGTTACGTAGCTACTGTGTGGCTGAAATGTTATGTGACTGCTGTACCATGTGAGTACTGTACCCTCTGACTGCCCTTGAGTGTGACTGCTGTACCATGTGAGTACTGTACCCTCTGACTGCCCTTGAGTGTGACTGCTGTACTATGCGACAGCTGTGCTATGTGACTTCTGTACTGTGCAACTGTTGTTCCGCGTGCCTGCTATATTATGTGGCAGCTTTGACATTGTGCTTGCCTCCTGTGTAGCTGCTCTATAATGTTGTTTCATCACTTAGCCACTGTATCGTGAGTACTGCATGTCTTATGTAACGTGTGCCTGCTATACTGTATGTTTTCTCTAACGTGAGTCTGCTGTACCGTACGTCTGATGTGTCGTGCCTCTGTTGCAATATATGTCTGTTGCGCCGTGTGTCTGCTGTGTAGTGTATCTCATGTGTCGCTTGTTTGCTGAACCACGTGTCTCCTGTAACGTCTGCTGTACAATGTGTTTTCTGCACAGTGTGTCTGCTGTATCGTGTGTCTTCTGTACCTTGTGTCTGTTGTAACATATACCTACCTCACCGTGTGTCAGTTATACGGTGTATCTGTTGCAACGTGTGTTTTCTTTATAGTATGTCTACCAAAACGTGTGTCTGTTGTACCGTGTGTCTGTGGTCACACATCAGGCACTAACTACGGACACTGATGCCAACACCAGCCACTAACCACGAACGCTGGTTCACACATCAGCCACAAACCACTAACACTAGTTCACACATCTTGATCGAGCCTGGATATAAAGACATTCACCAGACTTCAATTGGTGCTCATTTTTCAACTTACTTCTAGAGATCGATGAACAATTGGGTTAACTATAAGCCGACCGATACTTGGACGTGGGCTCGCTCATTAAACTTAACTCCGTTAGCCTACACACCAGCGAAGTTAGCCACTGCACCAGCTCCATTTGCCACTACACCAGCGCCGAATGCTGCTACACTAGCGCCGTTTGCCATCACACCAGCGATGTTTACCGCTACACCAGTGCCGTTTACCGCTACACCAGTGCCGTTTGCTACTATGCTCGTGTTTAAGTGATAATGACATCGTCACCTATTCTTGACCATATAGGTAAATAACCACGTGTTGATAAGGTTCGTTTCTGGTTGTACCGCGATGATGGCCTCGCCAGTACGGCCAGACAGTCTTTCTTCTTATACAGTTAACGTAAGCAACAGCATTCCTTTGACCATTCTTGTTTACGTAGTAATTCTAGTCAGCATTTCTGCTTCATAGTGATCGACATGGTAATTAAAGGCCACCTTAGGTGAAAGAAAAAATGTGCGAAAGAAAAGGAAAGAAATTAATCCGAAGGAAAGTCATACACGCTTGGATATACATATACATCAGCTCCATCAGCTAGACGAGCTAACGCTTGTCACCACTTGTGCCATCATATGTGCCCAAAATATGGAACATTAAGAAATATTGTGTTATCAAAAACGCTAACGGATTTTATAATTACCAGTTGTTATATTCGGATTTAGTAATGATAATGTCATAAATCTACCGACTACTATAATGAGAGCCAGTAGCACCCTCTCACCAGGAATAGCCTCCCTGCGTAGGTATGACATTAAACGCGCAAATTTGGAGACATAAGCTTGAAAACATATCAGCCATTATCATCACCCAGATGGTAGTTGTCAAAATGGTGAGAAAAAAATTACAAATATGACATTCATTTTTCTTTGTTCAAGGATACATCGCTCTCTTGCCATAATTCAGACATAATTCAAAGTCATCCAAAACGCAGACATGCAACATACCATCATCTTTAAACTATCTTGAAGTTAAATTTACCTGGGAAAATATCTCATGCAGAGGGTTATTACACATCCCTTGTCATTGTGTATGATTAATAGTTATCGCGCGTAATTAAGATTACGTGTTTATGGGCAAAGTAAGTAGACACAGATATTTTTACCATATCAGAAGAAAAAAAGCTCAGATTCACCTGAAATAAAAGTGTGTGAAGGATGCAGACAGAGGTAGGGATTTAAACCCAAAGATACACAAACAAGACAAGCAACTGA
Organism: Panulirus laevicauda; assembly: GCA_032273605.1. NCBI lineage: Eukaryota > Metazoa > Arthropoda > Malacostraca > Decapoda > Palinuridae > Panulirus > Panulirus laevicauda. The sequence continues at coordinate 17,975 of JAUTXX010550519.1, forward strand.
TGTGGATGGCACGGAAATGTAATTGTATTCAAAGTCCAGTTCTATTTCACCCTTGCTTTATGGTTAGGTTTGTGACATGGTTAATACATATGGATGACGTTGTCCGTCCTTCGGTTCGTCATGGAGAGTCACACTGTAACCCGCAATCTAACTTACAAAGTCTACGTCATATTATCTGGTACAGTTATTTATTGATCTATGTTTAACTGATTTGTATAAAACTTGTAACTCCAGTTTGAATTTTGCCTGAGTAATGCTACTTACAAGAGGTTTAACCTGGAACTTAACCTATGTCATACCTTGATAATTACACCTTTAGCTATGGAACTTGAACTTGAAAAAAATGTGTTTGATATTGAATCAAAACAAAATCCACCAATTCTTATTTCACTTTCAGCAGCCATGTTTCCAAGTATTCTTATTTCATCCCCAGCACACCTGCACAACAAGCAATGTCTATA